>JAFFSR010000123.1:392500-525000 GCA_017163975.1 Anastatus disparis | reverse complement strand
GCGCTATACACGGAGAAAGGAAAGTATTGTTAAAATAGGTTCTAAATCTAGTATATCTAATTTATGTACTAAGGTATTTGAAAAAGAAGTGACGATATAATTTCAATTAGTATTATAGCTTGAATTTTAGGGACTAGTATTGGTATTATTATATTATGAATCGAGAGCATAAATTTTCGATGTTTAGTACCGTTTTTTTCGGTACTAAGACTGACATTACACCTACTCGATTTGGGCAACATTTTGCAGAAAATGTGATTGTTAATCTCTTTTGGTGCAATTTTTTTTGTTGCTAAAATTAAAAGATGATAAATGTAGAATTATTTATATAATATATAACACTTTTAAATTACTAATAATCAATTTTCTAATTCTTGATATTTAAGAAGGGGCCGAACTAGCTGTCTTTGTCTAATAGCGTTTTTCATTATTTATGTAAACACTATCCGGTATAACAAGAAAAAAAGCAGCCCCCGCTAGATATTAGTATAATTAGTAAATTTTGTAATAACAACCAAATTTTTTACCGCAGAGTTTTTGACTAATTAGAGACCTACTAGCAATCTAGAATATAACCTATCTTTTTTTGGTAGGTCTCTAATTATTCAAAAACTATGCAGTGAAAAAATTTGGTTGTTATTACAAAATTTACTTATTATACTAATATCTAGCGGGGGCTGCTATTTTTTTCTTGTTATACCGGATAGTGTTTAAATAAATGATGAAAAACGCTACTAGACAAAGACAGATAGTTCGGCCCCTTCTTAAGGAATAAAACGATACATGTTTATCTGCCATACTCCGTTAAAATAGTTAGTTTTTGAGTTTAAAATCAATTATGAGTAATTAAAATTGTGATGTATTATATGATTCACATTGTATTCATCAACTGTTAAAAATTGTTATACAATTTAATGGTTTTAACATTATTAGGTATTAATTATATTGAAGTTTCATACTTGAAAGTGCCGTAGTGCATATTATATAGGTAATATATTATTAAAAGATAATTTAGTTCCATAGTACGGAAAAATTCGGTACTATACCAAATAAGTTTTGGGATGAGTCGCGTTAAAAGATGTACTCATATAGGTCGTTTTGATTTACGTACTGAGTATAAATTAAAAAACAACTGATAATGTTTTTTTGACTAATGACTCAAGTTAGTACATTTTTTTAAGAAATTTTCCTTTCTCGTGTAGATCCTTAAAATTTTAAAATTTTTCTAAATTTTTGGAAAAGTCTCAACTTTGCCATATTTTCTGAAAATCCTGATGTTTTACAAGGGGAGTGTTTCACTTTCGGGTCACCGATTTTGCTCAAATTTTAGGAATGTTTTCTGGATGCAGAAATATGGAGAAAGGCAAAATTTTACAGGCCAACGCTCAATATTTCCCTAGTTACAGGCAATAGAAAAAAGTCACTAAAAAAGTTACAAGATTTACAAATGCTTATAGTTTATCAGTATTATTAGCTAGAAGCTTGTACCTTATTTAAGTGGAAGCTAAGCACAAATTCTTTTGAAATAGTCGTTTTTTCTTAAAGTTATAGCATAATAAAGATTAGACCTAATTCCAGCTTTTATTGTCAATTAATGTTTCAAACAGAAAATCTAATCTATATTACGCTCTAACTTTGGAAAAAAATAATATTTTGAGATGCTATAGGTGCTATTTCGAAAGGATTTGAACTCAGCTTTCATTTGAAAAAAGGTATAAGCTTCTAATTAACAATGATAAGAAACTATGACCGTTTGAAAATCTAGTAGCTTTTTTAGTGATTTTCTCCAATTGCCTGTAATTAGGGAAATATTGACCCTTGGCCTCTAAAACTTTCTTTATGCTTCTGCACCCAGAAAACATTATCAATATTTGAGTAAAATCGGTGACCCGAAAGTGAAACACTCTCCTTGTTGGAGAGAAATTCATGATCACACATTTTGTTATACATGAGGTGGAAAGGTGCTCTAGTATGTCAGGTCTTTGGGATATCTGTGATAAGATTCTTTCAATGTAGTTAAGTGACCTACTGGAATCGCAGCGTACTTATTTCCGTTGTGTAATAATACAGTTTTCAGACTTTCTGTGGATGAATCTATGAAAAGACGCTAGTTTCTCGACTTATATAATTCTATTTTATATAAATTTACTAGTCCTTCTATATCTTTACAATGCACAAGTCCATTTTTCATTGAAAAGTACTTAATAAACTGCTCTTTTCTTTTTCTGTAGACCGTTACTTTAGTGCCAGGTAATAGTAGATTCCCTTCTATAAGTCTCGAAGCACAAAGATCAGCTTTATTTTTTGGAAGATTAAGATCACGTATGAAATTATTTAATCCATCTTGGTCAAAAAATTTTGGACCCTAATGACTACCACTGACTTCAGAATTAACATGTTCAGTTGTATCGTTGTCATCAGTATTCATTGATTTGTGACGTTCTGTGCTCTTTGTTCAGAATAACCTACAGTACCAACTTTAACTGGTGTTACACTTTTTACCGTAAGGTTTATGATTTTGTTTAAATACTGCTTAGAAAAGACCTTTGTTTGACACAAACAAAAGTAACAATCGTAATCCTTGGGCTCGTACCAAATGGTTGGTTGAATTGTTAAGTCCTGGCTTGCACCAGGACTAAATAAAAGTGTATATGTTATTGAATTATATTTATCAATTGCATTGAATATATATAAATTATGTTCGTTTGAAATATTGAATTTATTTATAAAATGTATGTCATAAAGATAAAGATGTATGAATCTAGTGGTGGAAAAACTCCACCAATATTTAATTGAACGAATCGCTTTCACGATTGAATATTATTAAAGGATAAACTTGATTCTTGAAATAAAGAGTTTATTGAATAATTATATATTCTCACCTTGTAGTATTTCTCAGTAGATTGGTGCTGGGTTTGGGCAGACAAATAAATAGGCACAATATGTAAATAGATCCTCGAGGTTTATTGATATCTTTTAACACTTTTGATACAATTGATTTTTATGCGCGTATATATTTTAATAATTGATATATGTATATTTAGTAATAGCAATTGCTTTGAAATATAGAACTTGACGGGTAGTGTAAACGTATTACCAATAAGAAACTCGGGGTAATGTCCCGCATGTCATTTGTTTCATTTGGCTTTTATACTCATATTTGTTTACAAGATTTATTATCTTTTACATGAATTTTATTTATGAATTTTCTTAAAGTTTGATAATATGTTTCGTAATGTTTTTAAGATTTGTAAAATTCATTTTGAAATTTCGAAACATACGTTTCGATTCGTTTCTTATGATCTACTTAATTTCGCTTAATGATAAAATAATGCGAGTGTTCAATAATTGAGGAATTTGATTTACCACTGTTAATAAAAACGATACGTTTATGACGTAACAGAATAATTCTTCGACCCTTCGTACTTGTATTTTTAAAATTTAACAAATGCGATCTACAAATATTACAAATTGAGGTTGGTACCCATGGCTTATCTAAGTTTTTCATCGACATCCCATAACATTTAACGAATAAGGATTTCATCGAGTCATTAATTGATCGACGGTAACGACCCATTTTATACTTTCCACAAACATGACAAATGTATTTACTTTATTAACGCAAGTATTTCTTGAACTCATTTTTCTGTTTTTAATTACAGCTACACAAAAATTCAAAACTCACAATGTAGAAATAAATTTTATCGGTGATACTATAGTTTACTTATATTTATACAACAGCTACGTTCAATTGATTGTTGAAAGTGTCCTGTTAATGTTCAAATAATGTCAGATACAGTATTTTGTAAATTTGTAAAGAATAAAAAAAATAAACAAATTATCAATTCCTTACTTCTTAAGAATAAATTAAAATAATTATAATTTTGAATATTATGTCTGTTATTTTTTGTTTCAAGTCATTATTCAAACTGATGAATACTATTTTATTATGTTATTATTACTTTTAAAAAAGTATATTTTAGGCGAGTTTAGTTATTAAACAGTATAGTATTCTTTAGAACATTTTTTCTAAATATTTCTTTTTTTTTACTGCATACATTATATTTTTTTTTTAATTTCAGTTCTGGAGAGTACTGAAACCAATTAAGTAATTATTAATAAGTTTATACCTTTTACTAGGTTTATCTATAGTTTTTGCTTAAGAAAGTTTTAAAATCAATGAAGCAATCGACGAGTACTTCTGTATTCAATTCTTACTTTTTTGTATGAGCTACCTTAAGTAAATCTTTCATCAGGAATAAAATAAAATAGATATCACTAAGATCAAGTATAGTTCATTAATGTTTAGGTAGTAATATTCACTCATAAACGAAATAATAAGTTGATCTGATATATCATTTTTTTTCAATTTTGATGTGTACTATCATCGCTATCTTCATCTCAATAATCCCTTTTTTTCAAAAATTATTTGGCAAAGTTTTTTCAAATATTCGTCTATTAAAGAGAATATAAATTGAACATTTTATGTATTTTATATTATTAAAAAGTAAGAATTGAATACAGAAGTACTCGACGATTGCTTCATTGATTTCAAAACTTTCTTTAGCCGAAATTGTAAATATTTCATGAATTTTATATTATTAAAAAGAATGAATTGAATACAAAAGTACTCGACGATTGCTTGATTGATTTCAAAACTTTCTTAAGCAAAAACTATAGATAAATCTAGTAAAACGTATAAACTTATTAATAATTACTTAATTCGTTTCAGTACTCTTCAGAACTGAAATGAAAAAAAAAATATAATGTATGTAGTAAAAAAAAAGAAATATTTAGAAAAAATGTTCTAAAGAATACTATACTGTTTAATAACTAAATTCGCCTAAGATATACTTTTTTAAAAGTAATAATAACATAATAAAATAGTATTCATCAGTTTGAATGATGACTTGAAACAAAAAATAACAGACATAATATTCAAAAGCTTTGAAGAAATTTTATCACATTCGAAAATTAAAAGATAGTGTGATGATATTTTTATGAATTAAATATTATTTTAAAAAGAATGGATTGTATACAGAAGTATTCGACGATTGCTTGATTGATTTCAAAACTTTCTTAATAAATATTAATATACATGGGAAAAATTGTCATAAAACGTCCTATAGAAATATATATATATATACATATATATATATATATATATATATATATATATATATATATATATGGGACGTTTCACGTCAACTCACCTAACAAAAAAATAGAATTCGTCGAAAATCTGTGAAAATGTTCTATTTGATACCCAAAATATACAAAAAAAATTTTAGAGGTCCAGGTCAAAGGGGTCAGGATTTAAACGTGATGAAATTTTTCGAATTTTCCAAATTTTTTGCTAAATTAATATTTTAATGAATTTTTTCCTCAAAAACTATCAATTTTTCGTTAAAACTTAATAGAATACTTTTTCTTGAAATCAGATGTAGAATTCACCTGAATTTTTGCAAATTATAATATACTGATTTTTATGAGCCTGAAGTTTCCGACGTCCAGATCCGACACTATTAAAATAATTTTTTTTTTTATTTAAACTATTTTATTATTGTTTAAATATGATTATTAACTGTAAATATAACTATTAAAAAAGTTTGGATAAGGTCGGACTACCGGAAGGTTAATAAAATGCCATGAGTTAAAAAATATACTTTACGGTATGTATGCAAACATAAGGCTGGTAAGGCTGGTGGAAAAAAAAATTCTTTGAAGTACCTAATTACGGATATTTATAATTGTAACTAAATAAACCAAAAATAAATAATTAATAATCATAAATCAAAATGTAATAAATGAATAATAACAATATGGTGTAGTTTGGAGCACCGTGACATGACTAAATCCAGACGGGTCTGATAGAAAAAAAAAATCTTTAAAGTACCTAATTACGAATATTTATTATCGTAACTAAATAAACCAAAATTAAATGATTGATAATCATTAATTAACATATAATTAATAAATAAAAACGATCTGGTGTAGTTTGAAACACCGGAACATGACTAAATGCAGTCGAGTCTGATGGAAAAATACTAGTCTGATTGAAAAAAAAATTCTTTTAAGTACCTTATTACGAATATTTATTATTGTAACTAAATAAACCAAAATTAAATGATTGATAATCATTATTCAACATGTAATAAATAAATAATAACAATCTGGTGTAGTTTGAATCACCGGAACATGACTTAATACAGCGGAGTCTGATAAAAAATTCAAGTTTCGTGAAAAAAAATTCCTTAAAGTACTTAAATACGAATATTTATTATTGTAACTCAATAAACCAAAATTAAATGACTGATAATCATTAATTAACATATAATTAATAGATAAAAACGACCTGGTGTTGTTTGAACTACCGGAACATGACTAAATGCAGCCGCGTCTGATGGAAAAATACTAGTCTGGTTGAAAAAAAAATTCTTTTAAGTACCTAATTACGAATATTTATTATCGTAACTAAATAAACCAAAATTAAATGATTGATAATCATTAATTAACATATAATTAATAGACGAAAACGACCTGGTGTTGTTTGAACTACCGGAACATGACTAAATATAGCCAAGTCTGATGAAATATTAAAAGGCTGGTGGGAAAAAAAATTCTTTAAAGTACCTTATTACGAATATTTATTATTGTAACTAAATAAACCAGAAATAAATGATTAATAATCATTAATTAAGATATAATTAATAGATAAAAACGATCTGGTGCTGTTTGAACTACCGGAACATGACGAAATACATCCAAGTCTTATGAAATAATAAAAGGCTGGTGGGAAAAAAAATTCTTTAAAGTACCTTATTACGAATATTTATTATTGTAATCAAATAAACCAAAATTAAATGATTGATAATCATTAATTAACATATAATTAATAAATAAAAACGATCTGGTGTAGTTTGAAACACCGGAACATGACTAAATGCAGTCGAGTCTGATGGAAAAATACTAGTCTGATTGAAAAAAAAAATTCTTTAAAGTACCTTATTACGAATATTTATTATTGTAATCAAATAAACCAAAATTAAATGATTCATAATCATTAATTAAAATATAATTAATAAATAAAAACGATCTGGTGTAGTTTGAAACACCGGAACATGACTAAATGCAGTCGAGTCTGATGGAAAAATACTAGTGTGGTGAAAAAAAAATTCTTTAAAGTACTTAAATACGAATATTTATTATTGTAACTAAATAAACCAAAATTAAATGATTGATAATCATTAATTAACATATAATTAATGGATTAAAACGACCTGGTGTTGTTTGAACTACCGGAACATGACTAAATACAGCCAAGTCTGATGAAATAATAAAAGGCTGGTAGGAAAAAAAATTCTTTAAAGTACCTAATTACGAATATTTATTATTGTAACTAAATAAACCAAAATGAAATGATTGATAATCATTAATTAACATATAATTAATAGATAAAAACGACCTGGTGTTGTTTGAACTACCGGAACATGACTAAATGCAGCCGCGTCTGATGGAAAAATACTAGTCTGGTTAAAAAAAATTTCTTTAAAGTACCTAATTACGAATATTTATTATTGTAACTAAATAAACCAAAATTAAATGATTGATAATCATTAATTAACATATAATTAATAGATAAAAACGACCTGGTGTTGTTTGAACTACCGGAACATGACTAAATACAGCCAAGTCTGATGAAATAATAAAAGGCTGGTGGGAAAAGAAAATTCTTTAAAGTACCTTATAACGAATATTTATTATTGTAACTAAATAAACCAAAATTAAATGATTGATAATCATTAATTAACATATAATTAATGAATAAAAACGATCTGGTGTAGTTTGAAACACCGGAACATGACTAAATGCAGTCGATTCTGAAGGAAAAATACTAGTATGGTTAAAAAAAAAGTTCTTTAAAGTACCTTATTGAGAATATTTATTATTGTAACTAAATAAACCAAAATTAAATGATTGATAATCATTAATTAACATATAATTGATAGATAAAAACGAGCTGGTGTTGTTTGAAGTACCGGAACATGACTAAATACAGCCAAGTCTGATGAAATCATAAAAGGGTGGTGGAAAAAAAAATTCTTTAAAGTACCTAATTACGAATATTTATTATTGTAACTAAATAAACCAAAATTAAATGATTGATAATCATTAATTAACATATAATTAATAGATAAAAACGATTTGGTGCTGTTTGAACTACCGGAACATGACTACATACATTCAAACAGCACCAAATCGTTTTTATCTATTAATTATATGTTAATTAATGATTATCAATCATTTAATTTTGGTTTATTTAGTTACAATAATAAATATTCGTAATTAGGTACTCTAAAGAATTTTTTTTCCCACCACCCTTTTATGATTTCATCAGACTTGGCTGTATTTAGTCATGTTCCGGTACTTCAAACAACACCAGCTCGTTTTTATCTATCAATTATATGTTAATTAATGATTATCAATCATTTAATTTTGGTTTATTTAGTTACAATAATAAATATTCTCAATAAGGTACTTTAAAGAACTTTTTTTTTAACCATACTAGTATTTTTCCTTCAGAATCGACTGCATTTAGTCATGTTCCGGTGTTTCAAACTACACCAGATCGTTTTTATTTATTAATTATATGTTAATTAATGATTATCAATCATTTAAATTTGGTTTATTTAGTTACAATAATAAATATTCGTTATAAGGTACTTTAAAGAATTTTCTTTTCCCACCAGCCTTTTATTATTTCATCAGACTTGGCTGTATTTAGTCATGTTCCGGTAGTTCAAACAACACCAGGTCGTTTTCGTCTATTAATTATATGTTAATTAATGATTATCAATCATTTAATTTTGGTTTATTTAGTTACGATAATAAATATTCGTAATTAGGTACTTAAAAGAATTTTTTTTTCAACCAGACTAGTATTTTTCCATCAGACGCGGCTGCATTTAGTCATGTTCCGGTAGTTCAAACAACACCAGGTCGTTTTTATCTATTAATTATATGTTAATTAATGATTATCAGTCATTTAATTTTGGTTTATTGAGTTACAATAATAAATATTCGTATTTAAGTACTTTAAGGAATTTTTTTTCACGAAACTTGAATTTTTCATCAGACTCCGCTGTATTAAGTCATGTTCCGGTGATTCAAACTACACCAGATTGTTATTATTTATTTATTACATGTTGAATAATGATTATCAATCATTTAATTTTGGTTTATTTAGTTACAATAATAAATATTCGTAATAAGGTACTTAAAAGAATTTTTTTTTCAATCAGACTAGTATTTTTCCATCAGACTCGACTGCATTTAGTCATGTTCCGGTGTTTCAAACTACACCAGATCGTTTTTATTTATTAATTATATGTTAATTAATGATTATCAATCATTTAATTTTGGTTTATTTGATTACAATAATAAATATTCGTAATAAGGTACTTTAAAGAATTTTTTTTCCCACCAGCCTTTTATTATTTCATAAGACTTGGCTGTATTTAGTCATGTTCCGGTAGTTCAAACAGCACCAGATCGTTTTTATCTATTAATTATATCTTAATTAATGATTATTAATCATTTATTTCTGGTTTATTTGATTACAATAATAAATATTCGTAATAAGGTACTTTAAAGAATTTTTTTTCCCACCAGCCTTTTATTATTTCATAAGACTTGGCTGTATTTAGTCATGTTCCGGTAGTTCAAACAGCACCAGATCGTTTTTATCTATTAATTATATCTTAATTAATGATTATTAATCATTTATTTCTGGTTTATTTAGTTACAATAATAAATATTCGTAATAAGGTACTTTAAAGAATTTTTTTTCCCACCAGCCTTTTAATATTTCATCAGACTTGGCTGTATTTAGTCATGGTCCGGTAGTTCAAACAACACCAGGTCGTTTTCGTCTATTAATTATATGTTAATTAATGATTATCAATCATTTAATTTTGGTTTATTTAGTTACAATAATAAATATTTGTAATTAGGTACTTTAAAGAATTTTTTTTTCAACCAGACTAATATTTTTCTATCAGACGCGGCTGCATTTAGTCATGTTCCGGTAGTTCAAACAACACCAGGTCGTTTTTATCTATTAATTATATGTTAATTAATGATTATCAGTCATTTAATTTTGGTTTATTGAGTTACAATAATAAATATTCGTATTTAAGTACTTTAAGGAATTTTTTTTCACGAAACTTGAATTTTTCATCAGACTCCGCTGTATTAAGTCATGTTCCGGTGATTCAAACTACACCAGATTGTTATTATTTATTTATTACATGTTGAATAATGATTATCAATCATTTAATTTTGGTTTATTTAGTTACAATAATAAATATTCGTAATAAGGTACTTAAAAGAATTTTTTTTTTAACCAGACTAGTATTTTTCCATCAGACTAGGCTGCATTTAGTCATGTTCCGGTGTTTTAAACTACACCAGATCGTTTTTATTTATTAATTATATGATAATGAATGATTATCAATCATTTAATTTTGGTTTATTTAGTTACAATAATAAATATTCGTAATAAGGTACTTAAAAGAATTTTTTTTTTAACCAGACTAGTATTTTTCCATCAGACTAGGCTGCATTTAGTCATGTTCCGGTGTTTCAAACTACACCAGATCGTTTTTATTTATTAATTATATGATAATGAATGATTATCAATCATTTAATTTTGGTTTATTTAGTTACAATAATAAATATTCGTAATAAGGTACTTTAAAGAATTTTTTTTTTAAACACACTAGTATTTTTCCTTCAGACTCGACCGCATTTAGTCATGTTCCGGTATTTTAAACTGCACCAGATCGTTTTTATTTATTAAATATATGTTAAATAATGATTATCAATCATTTAATTTTGGTTTATTTGATTACAATAATAAATATTCGTAATAAGGTACTTTAAAGAATTCTTTTTCCTACCAGCCTCTTATTATTTCATCAGACTTGGCTGTATTTAGTCATGTTCCGGTAGTTCAAACAGCACCAAATCGTTTTTATCTATTAATTATATGTTAATTAATGATTATCAATCATTTAATTTTGGTTTATTTAGTTACAATAATAAATATTCGTAATTAGGTACTTTAAAGAATTTTTTTTCCCACCACCCTTTTATGATTTCATCAGACTTGGCTGTATTTAGTCATGTTCCGGTACTTCAAACAACACCAGCTCGTTTTTATCTATCAATTATGAGTTAATTAATGATTATCAATCATTTAATTTTGGTTTATTTAGTTACAATAATAAATATTCTCAATAAGGTACTTTAAAGAACTTTTTTTTTAACCATACTAGTATTTTTCCTTCAGAATCGACTGCATTTAGTCATGTTCCGGTGTTTCAAACTACACCAGATCGTTTTTATTTATTAATTATATGTTAATTAATGATTATCAATCATTTAATTTTGGTTTATTTAGTTACAATAATAAATATTCGTTATAAGGTACTTTAAAGAATTTTCTTTTCCCACCAGCCTTTTATTATTTCATCAGACTTGGCTGTATTTAGTCATGTTCCGGTAGTTCAAACAACACCAGGTCGTTTTTATCTATTAATTATATGTTAATTAATGATTATCAATCATTTAATTTTGGTTTATTTAGTTACAATAATAAATATTCGTAATTAGGTACTTTAAAGAATTTTTTTTAACCAGACTAGTATTTTTCCATCAGACGCGGCTGCATTTAGTCAAGTTCCGGTAGTTCAAACAACACCAGGTCGTTTTTATCTATTAATTATATGTTAATTAATGATTATCAATCATTTCATTTTGGTTTATTTAGTTACAATAATAAATATTCGTAATTAGGTACTTTAAAGAATTTTTTTTCCTACCAGCCTTTTATTATTTCATCAGACTTGGCTGTATTTAGTCATGTTCCGGTAGTTCAAACAACACCAGGTCGTTTTAATCCATTAATTATATGTTAATTAATGATTATCAATCATTTAATTTTGGTTTATTTAGTTACAATAATAAATATTCGTATTTAAGTACTTTAAAGAATTTTTTTTTAACCACACTAGTATTTTTCCATCAGACTCGACTGCATTTAGTCATGTTCCGGTGTTTCAAACTACACCAGATCGTTTTTATTTATTAATTATATGTTAATTAATGATTATGAATCATTTAATTTTGGTTTATTTGATTACAATAATAAATATTCGTAATAAGGTACTTTAAAGAATTTTTTTTTCAATCAGACTAGTATTTTTCCATCAGACTCGACTGCATTTAGTCATGTTCCGGTGTTTCAAACTACACCAGATCGTTTTTATTTATTAATTATATGTTAATTAATGATTATCAATCATTTAATTTTGGTTTATTTGATTACAATAATAAATATTCGTAATAAGGTACTTTAAAGAATTTTTTTTCCCACCAGCCTTTTATTATTTCATAAGACTTGGCTGTATTTAGTCATGTTCCGGTAGTTCAAACAGCACCAGATCGTTTTTATCTATTAATTATATCTTAATTAATGATTATTAATCATTTAATTTTGGTTTATTTAGTTACAATAATAAATATTCGTAATTAGGTACTTTAAAGAATTTTTTTTCTCACCACCCTTTTATGATTTCATCAGACTTGGCTGTATTTAGTCATGTTCCGGTACTTCAAACAACACCAGCTCGTTTTTATCTATCAATTATATGTTAATTAATGATTATCAATCATTTAATTTTGGTTTATTTAGTTACAATAATAAATATTCTCAATAAGGTACTTTAAAGAACTTTTTTTTTAACCATACTAGTATTTTTCCTTCAGAATCGACTGCATTTAGTCATGTTCCGGTGTTTTAAACTACACCAGATCGTTTTTATTTATTAATTATATGTTAATTAATGATTATCAATCATTTAATTTTGGTTTATTTAGTTACAATAATAAATATTCGATATAAGGTACTTTAAAGAATTTTCTTTTCCCACCAGCCTTTTATTATTTCATCAGACTTGGCTGTATTTAGTCATGTTCCGGTAGTTCAAACAACACCAGGTCGTTTTTATCTATTAATTATATGTTAATTAATGATTATCAATCATTTAATTTTGGTTTATTTAGTTACAATAATAAATATTCGTAATTAGGTACTTTAAAGAATTTTTTTTTAACCAGACTAGTATTTTTCCATCAGACGCGGCTGCATTTAGTCAAGTTCCGGTAGTTCAAACAACACCAGGTCGTTTTTATCTATTAATTATATGTTAATTAATGATTATCAATCATTTCATTTTGGTTTATTTAGTTACAATAATAAATATTCGTAATTAGGTACTTTAAAGAATTTTTTTCCTACCAGCCTTTTATTATTTCATCAGACTTGGCTGTATTTAGTCATGTTCCGGTAGTTCAAACAACACCAGGTCGTTTTAATCCATTAATTATATGTCAATTAATGATTATCAATCATTTAATTTTGGTTTATTTAGTTACAATAATAAATATTCGTATTTAAGTACTTTAAAGAATTTTTTTTTTAACCACACTAGTATTTTTCCATCAGACTCGACTGCATTTAGTCATGTTCCGGTGTTTCAAACTACACCAGATCGTTTTTATTTATTAATTATATGTTAATTAATGATTATGAATCATTTAATTTTGGTTTATTTGATTACAATAATAAATATTCGTAATAAGGTACTTTAAAGAATTTTTTTTTCAATCAGACTAGAATTTTTCCATCAGACTCGACTGCATTTAGTCATGTTCCGGTGTTTCAAACTACACCAGATCGTTTTTATTTATTAATTATATGTTACTTAATGATTATCAATCATTTAATTTTGGTTTATTTGATTACAATAATAAATATTCGTAATAAGGTACTTTAATGAATTTTTTTTCCCACCAGCCTTTTATTATTTCATAAGACTTGGCTGTATTTAGTCATGTTCCGGTAGTTCAAACAGCACCAGATCGTTTTTATCTATTAATTATATCTTAATTAATGATTATTAATCATTTATTTCTGGTTTATTTTGTTACAATAATAAATATTCGTAATAAGGTACTTTAAAGAATTTTTTTTCCCACCAGCCTTTTAATATTTCATCAGACTTGGCTGTATTTAGTCATGTTCCGGTAGTTCAAACAACACCAGGTCGTTTTCGTCTATTAATTATATGTTAATTAATGATTATCAATCATTTAATTTTGGTTTATTTAGTTACAATAATAAATATTTGTAATTAGGTACTTTAAAGAATTTTTTTTTCAACCAGACTAGTATTTTTCTATCAGACGCGGCTGCATTTAGTCATGTTCCGGTAGTTCAAACAACACCAGGTCGTTTTTATCTATTAATTATATGTTAATTAATGATTATCAGTCATTTAATTTTGGTTTATTGAGTTACAATAATAAATATTCGTATTTAAGTACTTTAAGGAATTTTTTTTCACGAAACTTGAATTTTTCATCAGACTCCGCTGTATTAAGTCATGTTCCGGTGATTCAAACTACACCAGATTGTTATTATTTATTTATTACATGTTGAATAATGATTATCAATCATTTAATTTTGGTTTATTTAGTTACAATAATAAATATTCGTAATAAGGTACTTAAAAAGAATTTTTTTTTCAATCAGACTAGTATTTTTCCATCAGACTCGACTGCATTTAGTCATGTTCCGGTGTTTCAAACTACACCAGATCGTTTTTATTAATTAATTATATGTTAATTAATGATTATCAATCATTTAATTTTGGTTTATTTAGTTACGATAATAAATATTCGTAATTAGGTACTTTAAAGATTTTTTTTTTCTATCAGACCCGTCTGGATTTAGTCATGTCACGGTGCTCCAAACTACACCATATTGTTATTATTCATTTATTACATTTTGATTTATGATTATTAATTATTTATTTTTGGTTTATTTAGTTACAATTATAAATATCCGTAATTAGGTACTTCAAAGAATTTTTTTTTCCACCAGCCTTACCAGCCTTATGTTTGCATACATACCGTAAAGTATATTTTTTAACTCATGGCATTTTATCAACCTTCCGGTAGTCCGACCTTATCCAAACTTTTTTAATAGTTATATTTACAGTTAATAATCATATTTAAACAATAATAAAATAGTTTAAATAAAAAAAAAAATTATTTTAATAGTGTCGGATCTGGACGTCGGAAACTTCAGGCTCATTGATTTTTATGCTTACTTGATCGATTTAAACATACTATTTAGTATATCTAAAAATCGAGCAGGTTAAATTGGCTTTTTAAAGTCTTATTTTTTTCGTTTTTTTATGAGGAAAAAATATAAGAAGCCTCCAGTTGGGCAGCCTATTCAAAGTTACTTAATTGTGCAAAAATTTCTGAAAAAATCGTTATTTTGGATCAATGATGAGATTCGTGATTTTTTTTCTGAAAAAGTATTGATTTTTGGGACAAATGTATGAAAATGTTTTTTATTGGAAATCATGTGTACAATAGGAACATATTTTTACAAATTGTAATTTAAGACATTATGAACCATATATACTAAAAATTTAACAAAAAATAAATTTTAAAATTTCAAAATTTCATTTATAATTTGTGATGTTTAGCAAATAATGGTTTACAAAAATTTACATACATTTTACATACAATTTCCAATAAAAAACATTTTCATACATTTGTCCCAAAAATCAATACTTTTTCAGAAAAAAAATCACGAATCTCATCATTGATCCAAAATAACGATTTATTCAGACTTTTTTGTACAATTAAGTAACTTTGAATAGGCTGCCCTACTGGAGGCTTCATATATTTTTTCCTCATAAAAAAACAAAAAAAATAAGACTTTAAAAAGCCAATTTAACCTGCTCGATTTTTAGATATACTAAATAGTATGTTTAAATCGATCAAGTAAGCATAAAAATCAGTATATTATAATTTGCAAAAATTCAGGTGAATTCTACATCTAATTTCCAAGAAAAAGTATTCTATTAAGTTTCAACGAAAAATTGATAGTTTTTGAGGAAAAAATTCATTAAAATATTTATTTAGCAAAAAATTTGGAAAATTCGAAAAATTCCATCACGTTTAAATCCTGACCCTTTGACCTGGACCTCTAAAAATTTTTTTTGTATATTTTGGGTATCAAATAGAACATTTTCACAGATTTTCGACGAATTCTATTTTTTGTTAGGTGAGTTGACGTGAAACGTCCCATATATATATATATATATATATACCTGTGTGTGTACGTGGGTGTGCGAGCATGTGAATTGACATAAAATATCCCATGTAAATGTATATACATATATTCATAAGCCCATGTGTGTGCGTGCATGCCCCTTGACAGGAAAAGTCCCATATATATATGAAGAAAAATATATATAAACTCAAGTACGTGTGTCATGCGTGTTAATTGATATGAAACGTCCCGTACACATAAATCTGTGAGTGTGCGCGCGCTTGTAAATTAACATTAAATATCCCATGTGTACACAGATATACACACACGTATATATACGTATATATATATATATATATATATATATATATATATATATATATATATATATATATATATGTGTATATATATATTTATAAGCCCATATGTATGCGTGCATGCGAATGGACAGAACGGTCCCATATATATAAATACAAATCTCGAGTTCATGTTTAGATGTGTTTGCGCGTTCGAGTTGACAAGAAATGTCTAATGTATGAAAACCGGTGCGTGCGTGTTGACATGATACGTCACATATATGTAAACCCAAGGGCACTCGGATAAGTGTGTTAGAGTTGTCATGAAATGTCCTATATATATAAACCTGTATGGGCGTGGGTTATAATTGACGTGAAAAATCCTATGTATATTAACGTGTGTGCATGCATGCGAATTGATATGAAATGTCCCATATGTATAACCCTGTGTCTGTGCGTGCGTTCGAATTGACATTCAAAATCCCATGTATATTAACGTGTGTGTGCATGCATGCGCAACGATATGGACTGCCCCATGTATATATGTACCTGCGTGTGCGTGCGTACCCATTGACATGAAATATCCCATATATATATAGATCTGGTTGTGCGTGCGTTCCAATCGACGTGAAAAATCTCATGTTTATTAAAGTCTGTGTGCGTGCGTGCGAATTGACATGGAATGTCCCATATATATAAACCTAAGGGTACTTGGATGGGTGTGTGCGCGTTGTCATGAAATGTACCACATATATAGAAAACCTGTATTTATAAGTACGTGCTAGCCGACATGGAATGTCCCATGTATGTATGTATGTATGTATGTATATACATATATATAAACCAAAAAATATACGGGTCTACGGATGCAAGTTGACATGAAACGGACCATGTATTTATACATATATATATATATATATATATACATAACATATGTATTAATGCGCATATACCATGAACATTAAAATATATTACAAAACATCTATCTTCGTTGATACTGCGCATTTTCGGTTGCGCAGTTTATGCTGGCTGAAAACGATGAAGAAGAAAAAAAAACGAGAATACGACATTTCGAAATTTCAAACTGCATTTTCTCGTGATTAGGTGAACCGATTGTAATCAATTTTTTTTTAAATTAAAGATAATAAAAATCTTTAAATATTATCAATTGTATTTATGTGTATACATCGATGTATTTTTATGGGATTCGATTTTGAAATTTTTGAAACTCTATTTTAAAGTATAAGAGAAGCGCCTCGACGTTTTCGTATTCGTACCTGAACTCGCCGTCGAGGCGCTACCGCGCCTCTTGATAAAATTAAAAACTTTTTTGAGGTGAAGATTACAGACAGCTTGTCCATCTAATGCTAGTTGTTTTTCATCTAGCCCATCTAATCCATTTAATGGTAAGATAAAAATATATAAATATTATGAAGAAATGCTAGGCTTATGAAGAAATTTCTATATTCATTGAGAGTATATCACTAACATGCATCAGTTGAGAACTGATAAAACGTGTAAGAAGATAAATGAGTTCCCAACTAACTTCTACTCATGAAGCTAAATTTGTAAAATTGATTGAAAGAGGTGCTCACTCGATGTACACAAAAATTAGAAATTAGAAACCTAACCACTTGCTTTCAGCAGTCGAAAAGCAAAACTAAAAATGTAATTGTTGCATATATTTGGGAGCATTCAAGATTGGAGTCTATTCATATACAAAGAAATAGGCGAGTAAACTCACTTTTCGCTGGGTTGTTTAGGTGTGAGAACTTGCTATTTTGGTATAACTATGTATACATAAAACTGTAGATTACTAAACTCGTTACGCCTTGAGATATGTAGGTGAGGTAGATCGGGAGTCTAAAATTTTTTACATTCTGTAAAAATAAAGCCATTAATTTGCTGCTTCCTAGGCTTCGTAGGTATGAAAGTTTGTTAGTTTGAAATTTATTTATTTAAAAAAAATAAGCCACTGAACTCCCTGCTCCTTAGAAATCATAGGCGTAAGAGCTTAGTAGTTTGGAATTCATTTACTTAAAAAAAATTAGTTAATATACTAGACGCTCTCTGGGATGCGCAGACATAGCAGCTTGTTAGTTTGCAGTTTATTTATTAAAAAAACAAAAATTACCGATGAAACTTGCTGCTCCCTAGGATGCGTAGATGCAAGAACTTATTAGTACAAAATTTATTCATCAAAAAAAATAAGCAAGTTAACTCGCTGCTTCCTAGGTTACGTAGGTGTGTTTGTTAGTTTTGAATTTGTTTGAATAAAAAATTTTTTTTCAATACAAACAAATATAAAAACGAATATAAAAAAAATAATAAATCATCAACCTGGCTGATAATTTATTTGTTTAAAGTAAAATAAGCGATTTAACTTGTTGTTTATAGGGTCAAGTACTGAGTCATCCAACCAGTAACTCTACCTAATTGTCACTAATCTACTGAAACACAACTTTGCACATCCATCTCTTGAAATGATCAAATTTCACACCACATACGTGATATCCCAACTGATCCCTATTCTACCTTCACACTCATCCACCTAACCCCATAACCATCCAACCCCTAGAAACTATCCCTAACAAACCACAAGCAAGCTAGCATAACTAACACTTTGAACAGCGAGTTTAATCGCTAGTTATTCTTTAAATAATTGAATTTCACACCATCAGTGGGCAATCACTACTTCACCTACCCCTAACTCACCTAATCTACACAAATAGCTTTTAATAAACCACAAGCAGGCTAGCTCACTCAGCCCTGAAAACAGCGAGTTGAATGAATAGTTTTTAAGAAAAATAAGCGATTGAACTCGCTTTTCCCAGGGTTAGGAGGGTTAGCCTGTTTACGGTTTGATATGGGTAGTTTCTACCCTTAAAAATGAGTTAGGACAGATAAAAAAAACATAGGTCGAATATTTTTATGTGTTTTATGGATGTGCAAAATTTTGTTCCAATTTGTGAGTGACAGTTCAGTAGGGTTATTGGTAGTTTAATAGGGATGGTTTTTAGGGGTTATTTTTGAGTTTACGAAAAACTCTCATCTGACGGGGTAAAAGTGACTTCATATTCGGAATCAGCGATTCCAAAAACATAAAATGACCATGCTCTGGTCCCAAGCAAAATTTTTTCGATTTTTTTGTGGATGGGTGAATACCTTAAATTGTAACATTTCAGATTGCAATATTTTGGTGAAACAAACAAGTATTTTAAAAATTCCAAATAGGTTTAAAAAGGGAAGGGTAGTACTTTTATTTGCCATATCTCGAAAACCAGACCTATAGGAGCAATCCTGAGTACGGATCAGGATACACCGCATCAAAATCGTTCCGGTATGTTAGGTCTGGTCTGTAAATTAAAAATTTATAGGCCTGTGTAATTATTTGAGTTTGTGATGACTCAGTCTTATCTGCCTACAAAAGTAGTTGTAATTATAATAGTGGCGAGTGTTGTTCAATTTAAAATTGAGATTCCAACTAACAAATAATATTCTGCTATTTGATTTTCTAACTTATTTTAATAATTTTTGAATATTAAAATCAAATGTTTATGTTTAGTATGTGACAAGCTATTTTCAATAAGAAAAATAAATCACACTTAGAAATATATATTTTAAACTGTCATATCTTGTTATTGATGGCTTCGACGACTGAGTTCATCTGAAATAGAAGAAAATAAGCCCTCGAAAAGCAATTTCTGAACTGTCGAGCAATGAGTAATTTCAATATTGCATATAAAAACCAATTAGAAAACTTCAGAATTTAGATCTGCAAGAAATCATGCTAACTTTTCACCTCATTTACAACAAAAAGTGTTTCATGTTGTACCTTAATTGTGATTTTAAAATATAGAACTAATTCTGCTGAAAGTTAAGGTGTTTGGTTCTTAACAACAACAGGCCTTCCTTCTAACATTAAAAAATAACTAACAAAAACCATATAAAAAAACAAACATAACTAACAATAAATGAAAGAACAGATGCACATAAAGGGTCCGCATTAGCTACGCAATGCACGCTAGATAATAACGATTCCATCAATTTATTAGCTAACAATAAAAATAATAAATCATGCTCAGAATTGTTAAATAATTCATAATAATAATAACGAAACTTAATTAATAGGATAGGAACGTTACAACGTTAAATAATAACTTTATATCCTTTATTTTCTTCTGCATTAATTTCAACTTATATATCATGTAACATGGTGGTCTACCGCCTGTTACATAATCATTGCACCATCTAAACGCGACAGAAGGAAGCGTTACGGCCACGCGCGGCGAGCAAGAAACCGCTGAAGTCAAGTTTAGCCAAAGTTCCAACGACGCCTAACACACACACGCACGCAAATACCCAACGGAAAATTAACAACCAAAATACGCTAGTAACAGCTCATATACGTAAACATAAGGCACATAGCACGACTCTAGCAGTCATGCTGGGGCTAACAGGAGATTGACTGTTTTTCTCCTGTTGCGCGCGCAGCGCTTTGACGCAAGAAGCGAGCTAGCGAAGAGATAAGAACGACTTGGCGCAATCATTCTTTCTTCTGTCACCGTTGAGTGAATCCCACCGATGAACTCTAGTTTGCTATTACAGAGCGTGCAAGCGTGCCATTTTTTTTAAGTTTATCTTGTTTCTGAGTGCAATTGCGGCGTGCAATTAGCAAGTGAGTTGCTGGAATACTTTGTATTCTTAGTAGTGTGCTTTTTTTCCCACTCAGCTTAATTTCTTTCTTTTATTTCTTCGCGCGTGTGAGTGTGTGTTCGGCTACCGCGTGCGCGGATTAATTTGTTAATTGTGCTCCGTTCCAGTAGCATCGAAACTCCCGTCCCTGTAGCTCGTGATTTAACTTGCGGTTTCTTGCGCGCCGCATTAAATTCTTAGCTGTCAGGGTCGCGTCCGTTTAACGCAACCGGTGCCATTAAAGCATTTGCATGTGTATATATTTTTTCCTTTATAGTGTTTTATGATCACGCTATAATAAATTGTGTTAATGTCATTGTCGTTGCCTTAATTTTAATGATTCTTAATTTATTAACTGATAGCTTTCTCCTTTAGCAAATATAAAATGCGGTCACCTGATATCCATGATTGTCACAACTGGCGCCGCCAACGTGGGGCCGACAAAAATTTCAGTGAAAATTTTTGTATAGAGTCACGGAATCAAAAAAAGAACTGTGCTTAAAATAAAAGAAAAAAAAACTGTGCTTAAAAAAACTGTGCTTCAAAGCATAGAAAAAAAACTGTGCTTAATGTGAAAGACAATTGGCTATGCCAGTGAAAAGAACCTTTTTCTACTCATGCGTTTCCGCTTCGCCACGTGGTCGCCATTACGAACAACGCACACAAGACGAGGCTGAAAGGAGGCGCTCTGACGGACATTTTTGTTCTTGGCGTCGCTTGGTATGAAGTAATCACGATATTTCATTTTGCAGCAACATTTTTCTTAAAAGTATATGCAGTAAGCAAGGAAATAAATTTTGTTTTTGCATTCTTTTTGTTTTTGTGCTGAACTCTTTGCTTGCACATTTTTTTATGTATACATAGCGCATTAATTTTTTAATTTGCGCGCGAGCTTCGAGATAAATAGTTTATTTAATAATAGCACTGAATTTAAATACACATACATATAGGTATTTTTCAATAAACATACAGATATATCATTGTATTGTTGCTTGTGTTTGTCTTTGCTTGTGTTACCCCGCAGCTCATTTTCCTCTAGCTTTATCATATTTTCGCACTACGCTTTTGGCAACTCTATAT
This sequence comes from Anastatus disparis, assembly GCA_017163975.1. Classification (NCBI taxonomy): domain Eukaryota; kingdom Metazoa; phylum Arthropoda; class Insecta; order Hymenoptera; family Eupelmidae; genus Anastatus; species Anastatus disparis. The sequence goes on along the minus strand of JAFFSR010000123.1, from coordinate 502,731 downwards.
TAATGAAGGCTGTGTTTTTGATGTGCATCTGGCTTTAATAAAATTTTAATTTTTAGTTCTTAAATATTATGGGCATGCTATATAAAATTAATTGACTATTAGACAATTCTATTTATTATAAATAAATTTTTGTTGTAGCGCTAATCCATCTTAACTTTGTTTTTTTTTTACTTTTTGATGATTATAAAGCATTTAACAATTCAGCAAGCGAGGAGTAAGCATGGCCGGAAGTATTCCGATGTTTAAAGAACGAATTTTGCAATATGAGCTTAGACGATATCTCAGCGAAAAAGCCGCTGCATGGAAAACAATAATAGATAAGATGACATACGATTTGTGGTCAGAATTTGATAACCTCCCAAGAGGGCAAAGCGCATGCAATCGATTCGCTAATCCCTCAAGTAGCTTAGATATCCCTATTCCTCCTAGCAATAGCAACGCAACTATCCACCCACCGACTACGTGCACCACTACTACATGTCTTTCTTTTAGTACAGCGAGCATACCTCATCCTGTGAGAGTAACGAATACCCTACCTACTAATACTGCAACAATATACCATGAAAGACATATTCGTACACCGCCTCCTAATTCTTGTACATACCCATATTTCCCTTCTTATCCTAGTTCATGGAGTCATGTCCCGTATATTTTATCACCTTTTGGATATCTACCCGTCTCAACCTTTAATACAGCCACTTCTTATTCCAACCATTTCAGCTAATCCTATAAAGCAACCCCCTGCACCAGAGCATACAAGTTATGCTAATAGCTTCAGAGAACTGCAATGGTTAAACCAGAAAGAAGAGACTTGCAGAGCCCAGAACAACGTATGCCGATCCCCTCCAGCTTCGGGTGAATCCTTATTGCCTATTACAGCTTGCACTGGTATAAAGCCGTCTAAATTAAGCGAGACAGCTTTGATTTCTCCTCTTTACTTTGAAAATGCTCCAATGCATCGAAGCCCAATTACCAGTGTTGGCATCAATTACTAGTAAACGTCCTGTATCCCTTTTAGCTAACACATCAAATGAGAGTGAGCGCGGACAGAAGGAAAATCGTCGCTCCAAACCAAGAGCAAAGAGTAAAACTCGAATAGCAAGCCGAGCAAATAAAGCAAGAACTCGAAAAGTGTATAGCGTCGACAAGTATAGTAGTTCCGACACTCTAACCAGAGTTCCAAGCAACACTCCTGAGCAAGCACTCTCGAAGCAGAACCTACCGCCAATCATAAAAAACTTTTGGCGAGAGCAGGTAGAGCCGTGCTTCAGCAGCGGCAAGCGAGCAGAGCCAAAACAGAGCGAACGAGCAGAGCAAAGCAAGAGCGAGCGAGCAGAGCCAAAACAGAGCGAGCAAGCAGAGCAGAGCAAGAGCGAACGAACAGAGCCAAACCAGAGCGAGGAAGCAGAGCTAAGCCAAAGCGAGCGAGCAGAGCAGAGCAAGAGCGAGCAAATAGAGCATTGCAAGAGCAAACGAGCAGAGTAATTTAAAAAGGAGCGAGTAGAGCTAAATCAGAGCATGCGAGCAGAGCATCGACAGAGCGAGCGAGCAGAGCACAACTAAGGTCTCCCAAATTTTAGCTATGTGGAGTATATCTCTGCTACAGTGCGCGAAAAAGCAACCCATCGACCCGAGCCCTCAATTTAGCTAAACCCCTTTATACCATCATTAATATACCTATATTTAACCCTCAAGCATTATATCTAGCTATTTATAATCCTTACCAACCAAACTCACGAACCATTCAGCCAATCCATTTATTAAGCAATTTTATGTGTTTACTAAATTTTCCCCTTTGTTTTGCTATTTAAAAATTCCTTATACACATTGTACTGACATTGCTAGCTATTCACACTTTTCTACTGACACTTAAGCAAGTGCCAAATTTTATTTTCATGCATTACTGATACGTCATCGAAAGTAAAATTTATAAATAGAAAATTTTTTGGTGTATTTAGAGATTGCTGCAAAATAATAATCTTAAAATAATAGTATGCATCGACACATACCATCAGAGCGTCACCTTCCAGTGAGTAAACACTTAAATTTTCATTTTTATTTTCAATTTCAAATTTTTTTTTATACAAAATGTACTTTAAAATTACATGTAAGAGCGGGTTATAAGTGTCTATTTTTTTCGTTAATTTAAGATTAATATTTGTAAACCTTGCGTAAGTCAGTCGCGTCGCACATATAAAATTTTTCCTTTAGCTCCTACACCTACAGCGCGAAATACTTACAGCCTTAAAATTTTTTTTTCTTGAGCAAGAGCATACAAGAGCAAAACCGAAAAAAAGAATATGTAAAATTTTCTTTTACTTTTTTATTACACTGTACACCGTTGTAGATTACACCGGTTATCCAAGGCTAAGTTCCCCCTCTTTCTCACGTAGCTTGTATATATTGAATTTCATTTTTATTACGAAAATATCGGTTTTACACAGTACTTCCGTGTGGCAAGGTGGGATTGTAACATGGCGGTTGTCCGCCTGTTACATAATTATTGCATCATCTTAACGCGACAGAAGGAAGCATTAGGGCCACGCGCGACGAGCAAGAAACCGCTGAAGTCAAGTTTAGCTAAAGTTCCAACGACGCCTAACACAGGCCCGGATCATAGTAGGGGCTAGACGGGGCTGTAGCCCCAAGGCCCACACAAGTGGAGAGCCCCCTAAGGAATAGAAAGAAAATTTTATAGACTTAAAAAAATTAGTAATTAAAATAAATTAATTTTAGATTTAATATATGAAAGATTTAATATATGAAAAACAATTACACTCTTGATAAATATATATTCACATACACAAATACAATTATTTTAATAAAACATTTTAATTTAAAAATTAAATACTTGGAATGACATTTTAGTTACGATTCACGAATCTACTTGAATAGAGTTTCCTGCTATACTATAGTGCAGCGCCTTTTTTCGTGGAAAAATTAGAAATATAAACAAACTCAAACTGTATACAAATATAAAGTTTGCGTAAAGTCAGTTTGGATTATGTTTCTTATAGATACACATGATGTAATTTTTTATTGAAAAATATTTGACAATGCAATTAACGTTTTTATAGTTTCTTTAAAATTATATTATTTATTACACTGTGTACTAAAGAATTGATATAATTACTAAATTAAGTGTTCATTATCAGTATTCATAAACAATGTCTTCTAATAGAGTTTATTCTAGCGGTGCTCAAAAAAGGAAACTTCAAAAACAAAAAAATGAAAACGTTCTTAAATCGCCGAAATCATCGAATTATTTTTCTAAAATTCTAACAAGTGCTGACGGTAATAAAAATAATGCTGAAAATAGTATAAGAGATAGTGAATTTCAGATAAATAATAATTCGATAGTCTGCAATAAATCAGCTGAAACAGAGGCTTGTAGCACTGTAATTTTAAATTCGAGTGATGATGCAGTTTTAAATGAAAACATAAGTTTTGAAAATAAAAAACATACTGTCGATATTATAAATAATACAATTGAAAATAACGTCAATGTACCTATAGAAAATAGTCAATCTTTATTTGTTATATCGTCAAGAGAAATAGAGACAGGTATTCTCATTTTTCTACTCTCATATAAAAAATAAAAGTTTTCTTTTTTTTTTAATAAGACTTAGAATTATTATTTATTTTTTCAAAAGTTATGCATTTTGAAATCATTCACAACTACAGTAGTTATTTTTATTTTTTTTATCCATAGATTGTTGCAAAGATCCAGCTTTATGGCCATTAGATTTAAATGTAAATAAAACTTTACTACAAAATTATAAAAATAAAGGAACTGAATATTTTCAAAATAAAAATTCCTCTTTCAAATCCTCGAAGCGTGAATATGCAAATCAGAATAGATACTTTTCTCCGTCTTATTTTTATAGAAAATTAAAAAATGGCGAATTATGTGAAAGAAAGTGGCTAATGTTTTCGGAATCGACGGGGTCAATTTTTTGTTATATTTGTAAATTATTTTCTATTGAAAGAGAAAACGTTTTTATAAAATCTGGTTTTTCAAATTGGAAGAAAATGGACGAAACCATTGCAAGTCATGAAAGTAGTCAAAATCATAATAAATGTATGATGGAGTGGATTAGTCACACGCAAAAAAATATGCGTATAGATACTAATATAGTAATTGTTGCCGAAAAAGAAATAAAATATTGGTGTAACATTTTAAAAAGAGATATTTCAACTATCAAATTTTTAGCTTCACGAGGACTTGCTGCTCAAGGAACTGATGAAAAATATGGATCATCGAATAATGGCAATTATCTTGGAATATTGGAGTTGATTGCAGAATATGATCCGCTTTTAAAAACTCATATCGAACTGTATGCAAATAAAGGTCGAGGAAGCACGTCTTATTTATCAAAAACAATATGTGAAGAATTAATAGAACTAATGGCTACAAAGGTTATGAATCACATAAAAAAAGAAATACGTGAAGCAAAGTACGGGGGCTTGATAGTAGATTCTACACCTGATATTGCTCATGTGGATCAATTATCTATCGTTTTCAGATATTATTCAAATAAACACGTCTACGAACGATTTTTCTGTTTTATAAAAATTATAAGCCATAAAGGACGATCATTAAGTAGTAATGTATTAAAATTAGTTGATGATCATGATATCGCAATTTTAGATAATAGAGGTCAAGCATATGATAATGCTTCTAATATGTCAGGGAAATATTCAGGAATGCAAGCTTGTATAAAAGAGAAAAATAATTTAGCTATATATACCCTCAAGCATTCTCAATGCGTTGGTCACTCATTAAATTTAGTTGAAGAACGCTGCGTTGAAAAATATTTAGATGCAGTAAACTTTTTTGGTATTTTACAACGTTTACATGCATTTTTTAGTCTTTCAACTCATAGGTGGGATGTACTTATGGAAAATGATTCTCGAGTTACAAGTTCGTCGAAAACTAGATGGTCGAATAAAACCGATGCTTCTAAAGATCTTATCAAATTTTTTGAAGGAATCTGCAATTCTCTACACATATTGGCAAACGATTGTGAACAAAAATTAGATACTCGAAACGAAGCTGAGTTTTTGAGAAAAAGTTTACTAAAATTAGAAAATTCATTCATGTCTGTATTCTGGAATGAGGTTTTAAATCGTTTTAATGTAACGAGCCAATATTTACAAAAAGTTGGTGTAGATTTAATTTCAGTTAACAATGCATTAATTTTACTAGTTGATTACGTTAAAAATTTACGAGACGATTTTTTTCATTTGAAAATAAAGCTAAAATGTTAAACTCACTGGTTAGCCAAGAATATTCTGATTCAGAGAAAAGAAAAATAACAAAAAAGTTGACTGATAATCAAACTCAAGTTCAAATGTTACAAGGCTCGGATAGATTCAGAATTGAAACATTTTACATAATTATTGATAAACTTGTTTCAGAGTTGGAAAAACGTAGTAAAGCATATAATAAAATAGTACAGCTCTTCGGTTTTTTATGTAATCTAATGGACATAGAAATGCAAAAAACAAAAATATGTGCGAAAAATTTATCAAAAGTTTATGCAGTTGATCTGCAAGAAGATCTAATTATTGAATTAGAACATTTTCTTTCTTTTTTTAAATTGCAACCACAAGACAGTTACTTCAATGACAGTGATAATGAAAAAGATATTCATTTATTGAATCCGTTAAAAGTTTTAAATTTAATCAAAACTAAAAATTTGACTAATATTTTTCCAAATGTATCTATAGCATATAGATTACTCTTAACAATACCTATAACTAACTGCAAATCGGAAAGATCATTTTCTGTTCTAAAAAGAATGAAAAATGCCTATAGATCAACAACGACCATCAAACGATTGTCTTCATTGGCAATATTAGCTATAGAAACAGAATTGTTAAGAAGTTTGAATTTCGATGATCTTGTAACAAATTTTGCAGAAAAAGAATGTAGAAAAAAATTATTATGTTAATTTAACATTTATATACAAATAAAAAATAAAATCTAAATTTAAATTACCTGTAAAATTTTAGAATCTTTTTTTTTCATTTCTATTCTTTTTTTTATGAGGGAAGAAACATCATAAATAAAATCTATTAGACTTTGTAACTATAAATAATTAATTTTTAACTTAAAATTTAATTATTTTGAACAGCTGGGGGCAGAGGAGAATGTACGAATTTACGCCAAAGATGTTTCAAAGTAGCGTTGGTCTCATGCGTAACGTTCGCGCTTTTCCTTTTGAGTACGCGTGTTCAACTCTTGGCTACTATCACTTTTTTTCATTTTTTTTATATTGTTTAAATATTTTTTATTCCCTTTTATATTAATTATTTTCTTTGATAGTGTATTTTTTTAATAATTTTAAAATCTAATTTTTCACAAGTGTACTCGTTTTTTTTTAATGAATTATTTTTTTTAAATAAATTATTCTTTGTAGGTAGTAATGACAAATAGTGATGTTAATTTTATAATACTATAGTTTAATTTATTTATTATTTAGTTTATAAAATTTACAATAAATAAATAAGACTGAGGTATTAATTTATGTTATAATTTATATTATATATTGATATATTTTTATAAAGACAAAATTGAACTATAGTATTATAATAAAGAAATATTTAACAACTTTTAACTGTCATGATAATTCTTTTATTATTACTTCATAAGACTACGTTTCAGTCATATTTTTGATGACCCTTTTCAAGTACAAAATTTTCTTAAATTACATAACAATGTATGAACATTTTCCACCTAAAACATAACATATATATCTATATAAAACTTCCATTCATTAAAATTACAAAAACAATTTATCATCAAATATCATATAATATTCTATGTACCCTCCAAACATTTTTTTAAAAGAACAATGAAACATTATAAACTCAATAAAACAACTTAATAATAAATATATCTCTCCAAATTATCAATAATAGAGACCATCAATCAGCATGGTTTCAGTCTAAAGTATATACGAGTTGCAAAAACATATGATCAGATTAAAAGCAGAGAAATCGTTCACAACAGCAACTAGACAGAACCCTATAAGGAGGATCACACAACATGAACTAGCAAGTTAAAAGATATCCATGTGGTAAGGCGCTGTTGTTGGATGTACATTTAGCACATGCGTATGTCAATTTTTGAATAAAATGTATCAACTATAAAAAGAATATTAATTACAAAAAACTTATAATGAATAATTTACACAATCAATCGTAAGGAAATAAATAAATACTACTGAATATATATATATATATATATATATATATATAATAACTCATCATATCTTAAACTTAGGAAAATTATTAACTACGATTTACAGTCCACACATTATTATCAATATAATCCTTAAAAACAGTCAACAACTTTTGCGTCTCAAACATTCTGTTGATATTGTGCTTGTGAATGTGTATTTTGATTATTTCAGAGACCAATCTTTTATAATAATTACCCTCATTATCAAGTATTTTAACCTTATCAATGTCAAAATTCATAATATGACCAGTGTTTAACTCATGAGAGTAAAGGGCCGATCTTTCACGCTTATGTAAGCAATCAGACCTATGTTCCTTAACTCGAGTTTCAAGAGAACGACTGGTCTGTCCAATGTAGCAATTATTACAATCAGTACAATCAATCTTGTATACAACGTTATTTTTTAATGATTTTTTTGTAATATCTTTGCCTAATTGTGAATTGCATTTAATTTTGTTATCAAGACTAAAAATTAATTTAAAATTAAACATTTTGCATATGTTTTTAAAAGTAAATTCATGGGATTTTGAATAAGGAAATACAATTATATTGTTGGACTCTGAAAGATCCCTTACATTTAGATTGTGGTGATTGTACCTACTCTGCTTAATTCTTTTTTCAATATGTGTGTTTATAAATTCAATTGGGTAGTTGTTACCAATAAGCATCCTTCTAATGATATTGAAATTCTTAGCATGAAACTTTGTATTTGATAGCTTGAGTACGTTATCCACCAATAAGAACACAATACCAATCTTTTGTGAATTTGGTCCATGAGAAAAGAAATTTAGGTATTGTCCCGAGTGAGTTTCCTTGAGATACCAATCAGTAATTATGTTGTTTTTATCAGTGAAATCAATGTTGACATCTAGGAAGTGTGAGATGTTTTTTACAGGCACTTCCAGTGTGTGTTGTATGTACCGATCTATAGAGTTAAAAGCAACAAGGATTTTATCGATATCACTACTTTTTGCACAAATGAGACCATCATCAACGTATCTTCTATAGAACAAAATTGAGTCCCTCAACCCTTCAAAACTATGAAGTTCAACGTCTTGCATGACAATCTCAGCAAGAAGAGGACTCAATGGACTTCCCATAGCACAACCAAATATTTGTTTGTAAAATTTACCATCAAAAGTGAAATAATTATTGTTTATTATAAAACTTATTACATCAAGCAATTCCCGTAGTGATAAATCAGTGTGCTTATATAAGTGAGACCATCTTCTCTCAATTGAGTCCGAAATAGCCGACATATGGACATTGTTATATAAAGCAACAACATCAATACTAAAGAGTGAACAATTTTCTGGTATTTTCAAGTTTTTTAAATCACCAATCAATTCATAACTGTTTTTTAGAGTATGACCGTTGTGAGGAATATATTTAGACATAAACCTTGCAAAAATTTTTGCAATTTGATAAGTGGGTGAGCCAATCGTGGAAACAATAATTCTCATAGACTTATCAATTTTGTGTAGCTTTATCAGTCCATAACATTTTGAGAGAACACATTTATTGGTGGTGTTATTAAAAGTTTTTATTATCATTATTACTATTACTATTATTATCAATAAAAAGTGATCTATTATTAAGTTTCTTGATAATATTATTAGTAGATCTCTCCAACATAGGTAATGGATCCTTATTAATTCTTTTATATAATGATTCATTGTTCTGAAACATTTCTCTATTTTAATAAGATGGAAGGAAGATACTCTCTTAGACAAGTACTATCTAGTATGCTATTTATTAATATTATGGGACTTCTCTCTATAATCAAAAAGGAATATTCTCAGGAGGCAATGGAATACGTTCATGAATTTTACAAGAACAAGATGGATATTATGAACACGAGACTTAAAATAAAATTTTTGCTTTTATATAAGTATCACAATCTCTTTCCTCCGCACTTAGACCATGTAACAAAAAACAGACAAAAGTTGAATTTTTTCAACTATCAAGTATATAATAAGAATAGAAATTTAATTTACACTATCAAGAAAAACATTTTAAATTTTGAAATAAAAGATGAAAATTCACAACTGCGCTACTTAATTGAATTAGAAAATAATATAACTAAAGAACTAGAACGCTTTTTTGATATTGATATCATTGATCTGATGACCAGGTTTACTCACAACAAAGTTTATGTACATTCTAAAAACATTAATAACAGATTGTGTAATAAATTTGGATTGGTTTACTACAGATTTTATAATAAATATTTTGACTTTGAACCTTATAAAAATGGTTTAATGGACCTTAATGCTAATAGGAATCAGAATCATCTGAATTGTTCTAACTCAACTAATGACAAGTTGAATAATAATGGTCACCTCAACAACAACTATGAAACTAGAACTGATAAAAAATTTGTTGTTAATCTGTCTGACCGCTCTCTACCTTCATATGTTTTGGACACACTAAAACTAGGTCCTAAATTTAATTTTTGTGATAAAAACAGTGACAAATTTAAACTGAATGTTATGAAAAGTCTAAACATTATGTCTCATCTGGAAGAGTCTGAGCATGAAAAGTTTTGTGAACAGATTCTCAATTCTACTATTAATAGTAGACGCAACAGTTATAACATCCAGAATAATTGTCTCATTAACAACATAAATAGGACAAATAAATTTTTTAATAATAATTCCAACATAAGGATTTCAAGATCTGATAAAGGTGGTTCCATTGTTGTTTTTAATACTGAAGACTATAATAGTAGGGTTAATGAATGTTTAAATAATGAATCATTATATGAAAGAATTAATAAGGATCCATTACGTATGTTGGAGAGATCTACTAATAATACTATCAAGAAACTTAATAATAGATCACTTTTTATTGATAATAATAGTAATAGTAATAATGATAATAAAAAACTTTTTAATAACACCACCAATAAATGTGTTCTCTCAAAATGTTATGGACTGATAAAGCTACACAAAATTGATAAGTCTATGAGAATTATTGTTTCCACCATTGGCTCACCCACTTATCAAATTGCAAAAATTTTTGCAAGGTTTATGTCTAAATATATGCCTCACAACGGTCATACTCTAAAAAACAGTTATGAATTGATTGGTGATTTAAAAAACTTGAAAATACCAGAAAATTGTTCACTCTTTAGTATTGATGTTGTTGCTTGATATAACAATGTCCATATGTCTGTTATTTCGGCCTCAATTGAGAGAAGATGGTCTCACTTATATAAGCACACTGATTTATCACTACGGGAATTGCTTGATGTAATAAGTTTTATAATAAACAATAATTATTTCACTTTTGATGGTAAATTTTACAAACAAATATTTGGTTGTGCTATGGGAAGTCCATTGAGTCCTCTTCTTGCTGAGATTGTCATGCAAGACGTTGAACTTCATAGTTTTGAAGGGTTGAGGGACTCAATTTTGTTCTATAGAAGATACGTTGATGATGGTCTCATTTGTGCAAAAAGTAGTGATATCGATAAAATCCTTGTTGCTTTTAACTCTATAGATCGGCACATACAACACACACTGGAAGTGCCTGTAAAAAACATCTCACACTTCCTAGATGTCAACATTGATTTCACTGATAAAAACAACATAATTACTGATTGGTATCTCAAGGAAACTCACTCGGGACAATACCTAAATTTCTTTTCTCATGGACCAAATTCACAAAAGATTGGTATTGTGTTCTCATTGGTGGATAAAGTACTAAAGCTATCAAATACAAAGTTTCATGCTAAGAATTTCAATATCATTAGAAGGATGCTTATTGGTAACAACTACCAAATTGAATTTATAAACACACATATTGAAAAAAGAATTAAGCAGAGTAGGTACAATCACCACAATCTAAATGTAAGGGATCTTTCAGAGTCCAACAATATAATTGTATTTCCTTATTCAAAATCCCATGAATTTACTTTTAAAAACATATGCAAAATGTTTAATTTTAAATTAATTTTTAGTCTTGATAACAAAATTAAATGCAATTCACAATTAGGCAAAGATATTACAAAAAGATCATTAAAAAATAACGTTGTATACAAGATTGATTGTACTGATTGTAATGATTGCTACATTGGACAGACCAGTTGTTTTCTTGAAACTCGAGTTAAGGAACATAGGTCTGATTGCTTACATAAGCGTGAAAGATCGGCCCTTTACTCTCATGAGTTAAACACTGGTCATAGTATGAATTTTGACATTGATAAGGTTAAAATACTTGATAATGAGGGTAATTATTATAAAAGATTGGTCTCTGAAATGATCAACATACACATTCACAAGCACAATATCAACAGAATGTTTGACACGCAAAAGTTGTTTACTGTTTTTAAGGATTATATTGATAATAATGTGTGGACTGTAAATCGTAGTTAATAATTTTCCTAAGTTTAAGATATGATGAGGTATTATATATATATATATATATATATATATATATATATATTTTTAGTAGTATTTATTTATTTCATTACGATTGATTGTGTAAATTATTCATTATAAGTTTTTTGTAATTTCTATTCTTTTCATAGTTGATACATTTTATTCAAAAATTGACGTACGCATGTGCTAAATGTACATCCAACAACAGCGCCTTACCACATGGATATCTTTTAACTTGCTAGTTCATGTTGTGTGATCCTCCTTGTAGTGTTCTGTCTAGTTGCTGTTGTGAACGATTTCTCTGCTTTTAATCTGATCATATGTTTTTGCAACTCGTATATACTTTAGACTGAAACCATGCATTTTGATGATAAATTGTTTTTGTAATTTTAATGAATGGAAGTTTTATATAGATATATATGTTATGTTTAAGGTGGAAAATGTTTATACATTGTTATGTAATTTAAGAAAATTTTGTACTTGAAAAGGGTCATCAAAAATATGACTGAAACGTAGTCTTATGAAGTAATAATAAAAGAATTATCATGACAGTTAAAAGTTGTTAAATATTTCTTTATTATAATACTATAGTTCAATTTTGTCTTTATAAAAATATATCAATATATAATATAAATTATAACATAAATTAATACCTCAGTCTTATTTATTTATTGTAAATTTTATAAACTAAATAATAAATAAATTAAACTATAGTATTATAAAATTAACATCACTATTTGTCATTACTACCTATAAAGAATAATTTATTTAAAAAAAATAATTCATTAAAAAAAAACGAGTACACTTGTGAAAATTAGATTTTAAAATTATCAAAAAAATACACTATCAAAGAAAATAATTAATATAAAAGGGAATAAAAAATATTTAAACAATATGAAAAAATGAAAAAAAGTGATAGTAGCCAAGAGTTGAACACGCGTACTCAAAAGGAAAAGCGCGAACGTTACGCATGAGACCAACGCTACTTTGAAACATCTTTGGCGTAAATTCGTACATTCTCCTCTGCCCCCAAGCTGTTCAAAATAATTAAATTTTAAGTTAAAAATTAATTATTAATAGTTACAAAGTTTAATAGATTTTATTTATGATGTTTCTTCCCTCATAAAAAAAAGAATAGAAATGAAAAAAAAAGATTCATGCTACGAAAATACGTTGACAAAATTTACGACATGATTTTGGATCTAGACCAGCCATGTTTGCTCGCGACGCCACTCAAAAGGAGAGGTGACTTGAGTAAAGAGAGAATACGGCGCGAGCAAACAAAGAATCAGGGTGACCAGATGTGGCGATTTTTTGCAAATTTATCAATGTTTTTAAATGGGGAAATTTGCGAAAAATCGCCACATCTGGTCACCCTGCAAAGAATATGAGAGTGGGCAGTCATCGAAGTATACCAGGCGAGTCATCAATAAATGCCGTTCATACTTTATTTAGTCTCCATATCATCTTTCTTAGCATAAAGTAATCCAATACTGATAGAACTTCTCTTGCCTGTCATATTTGTATCAATACTTTATATACTCGCATAGATAATAGTTCGCATATTCTATTAAGATGAATTTTTTCTCCATGAAGTGACGATTTAGCGTGATTTGTCATTCGATAAATCACGTAAAAAATCATTTGATAAATTATCTGAAAAATCATTTAATAAATCATTTGATGAATCACTTGTCCAAAAATTAGGAAACTAAAATAAATAAGATTAAAAAAAAAATATTGAGTAGTAAATTAATTTAGAAAATTTATGTAATTTTTAACTCAATATTGATTATATTGAAATCTCATTTTAATTTCTTAATTTAATCATTTTATGATTCTTATAAATTTTTTTTAACTATAATTTTTCGAGATAATACTTTGTAACGTTCCTTCCTATTATTTAGTTTAATTTTCATTTATTTTAATAATTATTTCATTTATTGAGAGCGCGGCTGTCTCATTATAAATGACAATTCGTTTTGGAGAATCGTTACAAGCTAGCGCGCCATGCCTAGCTTGCGCAGATTCTTTGTGTGTCTTTGTTATTTTATTAAAATCGTTTATAGCTAGGACACCTTGCCTAGGTATAGCTGACTTTTGAAATATATTTATTAGTAATGTTGGGTTATTATGTGTAAAGCCCGTTGTTGTTGAGAACCAAACGCCTTAACATTCGGGGCTTAACACTGGGTTAATAGGAGAGGAATGTTGCTTGGATAAGCTCTTTATTGAAAAATGTACGACAAACTATTACAAAGTCGTGTATTAAACACGTGTACATAAATTATCTTGCTTAAGACAATGCCATGGCCAAGCGCCCGCCGTTGTCTTAAGCAAGGTACAACCGCACAGTAGAAGAGCCGATCCGAGAGTGACGAGAGTCACGAGCTCCTCGCACTGCATGCATCAGCTCTCTTAGGTCTCTCTCCCACTCTTCTAACTTAGTAGAAGAGAGGGAGAGTCGCCGTATATTTTCAGCGGTACTTACACATGCAAGCGCGTATACGTACATACGCGCGCTAGCTTGTTCAACCACTTTGGTCTTTTTATGTGTTTGCGCGCGCATCTTCCAGTATCGTACGGTTTCAGGGCCGTACATACTCGGGCGCTCACAACTTTGATATTTGAATTTTTTAGTAAATGGAGAAAACAAAAACGATGTAAATATCGTAGTGTCAGCTCTTCGAAGATCAAAGAGCTACTACAATCCATCTAAGAGTGCCTAACGTAATATATCTGCGTCTCCGAAATTTATGTAAGAGATAACAAAATTTAGCAAAACACCACCTAGTAATGGAAAGTCCAACCGACGTAATCGGCCATCAATAGCGATTTCAGTGATGGATTTCGAAGATGCTTATATGATATCAAACAGCCAACTTCAGAGTATATACTACAGAATAATGTATTCTGCTTATACTCTAACTCTACGGTATACTCTGAAGTTGGCTAAAGGGTATCATAATATATAGATATACATAAATGTATAAAGCATCCTCAAAATCCATCACTGCTAGGTGGTTTTTCTCTAAGTTTTGTTATCTCTTATACAAATTCAGAAGACGCAACAGATATATGAGGTCAGACACTCTCAGATGGATTGTAGAAACTCTTCGATTTTTGAAGAGCTGACACTAGGATATCTATATCGTTTTTGCTTTTTCTTTTGACTGGAACGTAGTTATCAAGAAATTATCTTGAAAAATTATAATTTGAAAAAAAATTCATAAGAATAATAAAATGATTAAATTAAGAAACTAAAATAAATAAGATTCCAAAATTCAATATTGAGTTACAAATTATATAAATTACATAAATTAATTTGTAACTCAATATTTTTTTTTTTTAATCTTATTTATTTCAGTTTCTTATTTTCGGTCAAATGATTTATCAAGTTATTTATCAAATGATTTTTTAAACGACTTATCGAATGATTAATTGCGCCAAATCGTCACTTAAAAAATTATTTGATAAATTATTTGATAAATTAATCGAATGATTAATCGAATGATTATTTCCACATGGGAAATATCATTGATTTCGTTTTCTTTAACTATAATAAAAATTATCAATTATGTCTTCTATATCTAATAGAGACAAAGAAAAGTTTATATGCATAAATACATATATACAAATTCATATATGTATATCCATATATACAAATACAGGAATATATATGCATATATACATATGTATATAAACGATGTAAGTTCACATTATTGACTCTGAATGATGTAATCATGAGATCTAAATAAATCAATGCTTTAAAATTATCATTAGTTAATATATTATCAAACTAATATTAGTCCTTGTAGTAATATAAAGATAACTAGATCTAATTTTTTTTCAATAACTAAAATCTAGTGAAATCTAAATTTCGGTAGTTTTCAGGAGTTTTTTCCCACTTTGAAATGTGGAGCATCGTGACAGCTCTGTGAGCTTGTTTGCTCAGACTCTTGTTTGTGAATAGCGTTAGCAAAATGACGTTTTTTACTCTCTTTTATGTTTTGTGGATATTAACACGAGTGAATTTGAATAATTTGCAATTAAAATTTATTTAACAGGTTGTAACATGGCATATTGGCTATATTATTTAAAGGTATATTTGTAGCGCATATAGCCGACAGAAGGGAGCATCTAACTACGGGCAAGACGAATATCAGACCACGCGAGTCAAATAGTTAAAACTATAACCCAAAATCGTTGGCACACACGTGCGAATATCTATAGCACGTATACTGTGCACTTATGTAGATAGCAAGCAGCTTGACTTGAGTAACTGAGCTTGGGTCCGTTAAGGATCGTTTGTTTCTCTCTTGCGACGCGCGCAGCGTACAGCACGAGAGATGAAGCTGAGCACAGACAAGAAGGAATGCCATTGCATTATTCCTTCTGTCGCCGGCGTCCAATATAGAGCCATTACGACTCGCGAGCGACTTGCGATATTGCGTAGTATTAATTTTGTGTGTGCGGATATCATGAGCTTGAGTGAGCGAGAATAGATGAATTCACTATTCTCTAAGTTATTTTATTGTGCTTAAAATTGTTGCGAGTGCACGATTGCTAAATAGAAATAATATAATTTCTTTCTGTCTTTTACGACGTGTGTGCCGGGCGATCGCGTGCGTGTTCTATTGCATATATTCCCTTCGTGATTTTCTAATTCTTTTTTTTTCGTGTGTTTATTGCTCGTGTCCCTTTTAGCTTACATTTTTGTTAATATTGGCTTTTCGTCGTGCCAATAGTTATTTAATTAGTGCAAGCGGCGTCTCGTACGCTATACGCGGCTGGCGTCCATTTTGAACGAGCGTACGATTACTGTACAAATTTCTTAAATAAAGTTTCTCTTTTTTTTGTTACTAATTTAATTACAGCTTATATATTTTTTATAAATTAGTGCAACCTCCTGATCCTCAAGGTTGTCACAAGGTATTTTAGTGATTTTTTTCACAACTTAAACAATTAGCTTATTGCAGGATTCATATCAATTCTCTCACGTAATGAAAATTAAATTTTATTTTTAAGCATTTTATGTGAAATGTTTATTAAAATGGGTAAAAACTCATTTGACATTATACTTTTATGATATTTGAACAAGTTTGACAATATATGCCTTATTTACATCAATTTAATAAATTATCAATATAGAAAAGAACAGTTTGATACAAATGTGCGAAATAAGATTGAACTACTAAAGATGAATAGTTAATTAATTCTCATCCTTTCAAATGATATGTTTTAATTCTTTTTTTTCTAATATTTTTCATAAAATTGTTTTTATTCTTGTTTTTTTTCGAGTTTTGCATTTATCCTTTCTCAATATTTGTTGAAATTAAATTATTTTATTCAGGTACTCATTATATTTTTTTGTGTATATTTTTAGCTATGTAAAAAAAGCATAACAATAATATTATATTATTTCATTACGACGTTATCAGTGGTTTACTCTGTAGAACGATGGACACGTAACTTAAAAGCCCGAATACGAATCCTGGTCGTAAACAAATGATGCAGGAACTGCTGTACATAGCATGTGCTGTGTTCACAAATGCTCCACAAATCTTCACCGCCAAGCAGAATTGCAATCATAGCGTAAATGTATAGCGATGTTAAATAAAATAAAATTAAAAAATTATTTTATTATGTTTTCAAATGGAAAAATATTAAAAACCAAAATTTTTTCAAGACAAGAATAGTATTAACAAATCTTACTTTATTTAAATGATTTACATATTCAAAACATTATTATTTAATAAACTGGTTGTCTTTGGCTTCTCCTTTTGATTGCAAGAAATCCGGCGATATGACTAATAGAAAATATAATGATTAAACCGAGACAATCTACAGAGTAATGACCTGCATCATAGCCAAATTTATCTAGTACCATTTTGCCTGTATGGATGCACGGTTCTTCAGGATCTTGTGGACAGTCTGCAATAATGAAGCAATTGTTTTATTTTTAAAACAATAAAATTTAAATATTAGAAATTTTCACATGTTATTATGCAGCTTAAGAAATATTCACTGCAATTTTTTTAATGTGTTTGATTTATTTTCAATACAGAATGAAAAGCCGATAGACTTCAAATCGTAAGAAACTCTACTAAAAGTAAATGGGGACTCAACTTGAGTCAAATTGAATGACAAGGAATCTTTTAGTTCTTCAATGGATCTTTTAGCTCTTGATATAGAGGTTTGCGTAAAAACCTTCCCATCGAAAGATTTGAATCTTTTACCGACTTCAAACCCTAGTGGAAATCAGTTTTGCTAATAACTACAAGCAAATGCTAATAACTGTTATAAATAGTTTGGTTTGAGACAGAAGTAGCGGTTATTTGCAGTTAATGGTAGTTATTTACAGTTATTTTTTAATTTTTGCACTTATTTACCGTTATTTGCGGATTCTTGCAGTTATTTTCTGATTTTTGTAGTTATTTGCAGAAACTTGCAGTTATTTATAGTTAATAATAGTTATTCGTAAAAATTTATTGTCTTGGAAATTTTTTCCTATATATAAAAAATTATAAAAATTGTTTAAAAAGCGTATAATTGTTAATAACTGTAAATAATAGCAAGAAATTGCAAATAACTGTAGATAAACGCAAATAACTGCTAATAACTGTTAATGAAATAGTAAATATGCTTATGAATGCTAATAATTGTTAATAACTGCTAATAACTGATGATAACTGCTATTAATTGCAAATAACCGCTACTTCTGTCTCAAACTAAACTATTTATAACAGTTATTAGCAGCTTTTAGCAGTTATTTGCAGTCATTAGCAATTATTTTTAATTATTAACAGTTATTAGCAAAACCGATTTTCACTAGGGAAAAGAAGGAAGTTCTCAATTCGATCAAATTTTTTTTTCTTTGTTACCTTTAAAATCCGTCATTTCTAAACCGATCTTAAAAAAACCTTTTTTTATCTGATAGAGGATGTCTCCACAAAGATCCCATACGTGTCTTATAACTACTCGGCTAATACTTGGTGAGTACAAGCAAATTATTAAAAAACAAAAAAAATTTTTTCGAAAAAAAAAATTACTATATCCTTGCATTACTCTAAAAGGGATTGATCGATTTGTATGAAAATTATTTTTTATATGAAGGAGGGTGTGTCAAAAAAATGTTTGATGAATATTTGAAAAAAAATTTTGAAAGTAAAGAAAGAAAGCGATAGATATCTAATAAAAAGTTAAAAAATATTTAAAAAACTATTTATAAAAATATTTTTTATCATATTAATTTTTAGATTTGAAACAATTTTTTTAGGCTGGTGTTAAATATTTAATCAGTAGGTCTACTCATATTTGATCTTTCAGTAAGAAGCTTCACTGGAAAGTAGGAAATAAAAAATTTTTAGCAAAAAAAATTAACCAACTTCAAAAACATTGCACTAAAAAATAACAAATAATATATTATCTTCAGAAATTATACGCATACTACACAGTACAGAATTTTTTGTAATTAGTCGAATTTTTTTTGTGCAAAACTTTATGTGTTAAAATTTTACAAACATGTATGTAAAATCACCATAAAAATTTTTTTAATTTAAAAATTTCTGTGTACTTTTAAAATCAACACAAAATTTTTGTAGAATTAACACACGGAGTGTACTTACAAGGAGAGTATTTGATTTCCGGGAAACGGATGTAGCTGAAACTACAGGATATGATTCTTTAATGAAAAAAACGCTGCCAAGTGCTTTGGGGCAATGCTTTCTCATAGAGCGCATTGAGTTAGAGTAATTTGATTTTATTTTTTTAAATACGATTTTAATATAAATGTCCCTATCCTCTGTATTGAAGACTGTCTTAATATCTACGAAAACTATATGAATTTTACTCTTTTTTACTTTTGCCATTTGCATAATGTGATTTTATGATGCTCTAAAATTAAAAATGCGTTTATATAATTGATTTTCCCAAGCTTGTCTTCTTAATACTATAACCAATAACTTGCATAAAAATTTTGGAACATTTTCATTGAATAGTTTACAAAAATACCAAATAATTAAATAATAAACATTGTTTTAAAATTTTCAAAACACTTTAACGTTACAACTACGCTAAGGGAACCAGTTTTCAAAAGTTCATTTTATTTAGGCAATCGTAAATAATTTCACGTAAAATACCAAAAAATAAGTGAAATTCTATTCAGAAATTTACAAAATGCTCTAAAATTAAAACTGCGCTAAGAAAATAAGTTTTTCCAAGCTTGCTTTAATTAGGCAATAACAAATAATTTGTATGAAAATTTTTGAGAAAATCTATCGAATGGCTTTTGTGTAATAGAAAAAAAATGAAATATGAACATTTTTTCTAAAATTTTCAAAATGCTCTAAAATTAAAACTGCGCTAAAAAAATAAGTTTTCCAAAGCTTGATTTATTCAGATAATAGTGAATAATTTGCATTAAAATTTTTGAGCAAACTTATCGAGTAATTTTTTTGCAATAGAAAAGAAATTAAAAATAAAAAATTTTTTCAAAATTTTCAAAATACTTTAAAATTAAATATGCGCTAAGAAAAATAAAGAAAATTAGTTTTTAAAATTTCATTTTATTTTGACAATCATAAATAATTCCCATACATAATTTGAAGCTTTTTCATCGAGTAGTTTACGTAAAATATAAAAAAAATTAGAA
Source organism: Anastatus disparis (assembly GCA_017163975.1). NCBI lineage: Eukaryota > Metazoa > Arthropoda > Insecta > Hymenoptera > Eupelmidae > Anastatus > Anastatus disparis. Next base: position 482,444 of record JAFFSR010000123.1, on the reverse strand, counting down.
AAATTTTATTCTAAATTTTCAAAATCCTGTAAAATTAAAACTGCACTGAGAAAATAAGTTTTTCAAAGCTTGTTTTATTTAGGCCATTGCAAATGATTTCCATAAAAATTTTGAAGCAAATCTATCGAATGGTTTTTGTGTAATAGAAAAAAAATGAAAAATAGAGATTTTTTCCAAAATTTTCAAAATGCTCTAAAATTAAAACTACTCTAAGAAAATAAGTGTTCCAAAGCTTGTTTTCTTTAGACAATAGCGAATAACTTGCATACAAATTTAGAAGCAAATCCATCGAATGGTTGTCGTAAAATAAAAAATAAATGAAAAAAAAAATTTTTTTGCAAAATTTTCAAAATGCTCTAAAATTAAAAGTGCGCTAAGAAAATCAGTTGGTAAGAGTTTTTCTTCTCTTGGCAGTCGCAAATAATGTTCATACAAATTTTCAAGAAAATTCTTTCAGTAGTTTACGTAAAATATCAAAAAAATGAAAAATCAAAATTTTTTAAAATTCTTAAAATGGCTCTAAAAAAACTGAGCTAAGAAGATCAATTTTCAATAGCTCCCCCCCCCCCCAGTTAGACAAAAAAATAAATTGCATGCAAAATTTGAAGTTAATCCATCGAGTAGTTCTCGAGATCTTATTGGCGTACTGAAATCATACACACACACACACACACACACACACATACTTACAGACATTTTCTGAAACCACTTTTTCGACTCCTGAGTCTAAATATGTACAAATTAATGAAAAAATAGAAAAAAAATTTTTTTACCGATACAATGCTTTCACTATGAGAGCAAAAATGAACCCGTATTTTTTCTTTTGTGCTAATAGGCCCTATAGGCGAAGATATAAACATTCCTTTGAAAATGTATAGAAAAGAAGCGTTTATAAGAATTTGAATAGCTAAACAATTCAAAATTTTATAGGAAAATGTATGAATAACAGAAAAAAGTACAAGTTAAGAGCTTCAATTTAAGCCTTATTGCATTAAAAAAGCTTCTGTAGTTCAAAAGTTGTATCTAATTGAAAATTACTCTCTCTCTCTATATAATTAAAAATATATCGTCGCTGTCGCCGTCAGAAATAAGCCCCCTATTTATGCACCCTCATTTTTCGACTCCCTCAATCCCCTTTTTTTGGCTGAAAATTAGCTAAATGTAACTTAATTTTAGCTGAAAGTTAGCTAAATTTACATTGATTTTAGCTGAAATTTAGATAAATTTAACTTAAGTTCAGCTAAAATTAATGTAAATCTAGTAAACTTTGTACTTATCTACAAAATCGTGCGCATGAATATTCCGGAGCATCTAGTGAGTCTCTTCACTAACTGTATACCCAGGGTGGCTACTAGGGGAGAGGCACAGGATCTAGCAGTGACCTTTATACGCACTTTAACTGGAAGGAATTCCTTCCAAGTTCAAGGTGTGCATTTTTGGAATTTCCTACCTGCTAAAATTAGGTATCTTCAATCTCTCAGCAGGTTAGGACGGCAGTGAGGGGGTACTTGCTTGACCTCAAATAATATATACTTTCTTTATGTTAATTTATTATGTGTAGTCCCGTATATAGCTTAAAGGTGTGCTTGCATTGATAGTATGGTTGATAAGCGCATGTTTGAGAGTAAATGAGTTACTTTTTACTTTTTGACTTGACTCGTTTGATTTTTATTTTATTTAATTTTATTTTATTATATTCTATTTTAGTTTTTATTGCTTTGACTGATAGATATTAAATCGACAGATTTGTTTATTTTTATTTTTATTAATGTTTATCTGCGTATTTCACTATTGTAATGATCTGTGATATCACTCTGAAAAGTGACTTACTTATGTAATATTATTAGTTTTGGGAAATAGACCGTGATATCATGAGTGCAATATTTACACGTAACGTTATCGTATTATCATTTTTGTATTTTATTATGTATTATTTTTTTTTGTATTACACACTTTTTGTAAACTATTACAAAATAAATATATATCTATCTATCTATCTATCTAACGTTTAGCTGAATTTGAGCTAATATTGAGTTGAATTTTGTTAACTTTCAGCTGAAATTAAGTTAAATTTATCTGAATTTCAGCTAAATTATTCTCTATCTCTCTATATTATTATTACTATATTTCTCTTTATAACGCCGCTGTCGCCGTCAGAAATAAGCCCCTTATTTATGGACCCTCATTTTTTGACTCCCCTCAATCCCCCTCTTTTTAGCTAAAAATTAGCTTGATTTAACCTAATTTTAGTTAAAATTAACATTAATTTAGTCAACTTTTTGCTAAATTTGAGCTGAAATTGAGTTAAATTCTGCTAATTTTTAACTAAAACTAAGTGAAATTCAGCTGTATTTCAGCTAAATTAATTTTTTTTTATTTCTCTATATTATTATTTCTCTATATATCGCCGCTGTCGCCACCAGAAATGAACCCCTTATTTATGGACCTTTATTTTTGGATCCTCATTTACGAGGAGAGTGTCAGAGTATTGGGGCGCCGATCCTGCTCAAATTTTGGGAGATGATTTTAGATGTAGAAATATGAAAAAAAGCCAAGGTACTAGACTCTAACACTCAATATTACTCTAGTTACAGGCGAATAAAGAAAATCACTATAGAAGTTACTAGATTTTTGAAACGCTTATAATTCATTAGCATTGATAGCTAGAATTCTGAACCTTTTTCTAAATGAAAGTTGAGCGCAAATCCTTTCAAGTTATCACCTATACTTACGAAGACGAATTTCAGGTCCAATTTTTATCCCTCTATAACTTTAGAAAAAAATAATATTTCGGGATGCTATAAGTGATAATTCGAAAGGATTTGAGCTTAACTTTCATTTAAAAAAAAGGTTCAGACTTCTGTCTATCAATGCTAATGGATAATAAGCGTTTGAAAATCTAGTAACTTTTATAGTGATTTTCTCTGTTTGCCTGTAACTAGAGAAATATTGAGCGTTAGAGTCTAGTACCTTGGCTTTTTTCATATTTCTACATCTAAAATCATCTCCCAAAATTTGAGCAGGATCGGCGCCCCAATACCCTGACACTCTCCTCGTAAATGAGGATCCAAAAATAAAGGTCCATAAATAAGGGGTTTATTTCTGGTGGCGACAGCGGCGATATATAGAGAAATAATAATATAGAGAAATAAAAAAAAATTAATTTAGCTGAAATACAGCTAAATTTCACTTAATTTGAGTTAAAAATTAGCAGAATTTAACTCAATTTCAGCTCAAATTTAGCAATTCTTTTAAATTTTTTTCTACAAATTTTACATAAAAATGTAATTTTATTATTATATTCTTGTACATGTCTTAAAAAATGTTTTCAATGTTGAAAAATTTTGTGACGTAATATACATGTTTTCATTTCATTTTTATTTTTATGATATTTTTGGGTAAGTTGATGTCTTTGTGAATTGGAAAATCTTACAAATTTTTTATTACATATATTGTATGAAAATTTTTTTAATGTGTTCTTGCATATGTCTCAAACAATGTTTTCGATGTTTGAAAACTTTCTGACATAATTCACATGTATTATTAATTTTAATATTGTTATTTTTATGATATTTTTGAGTACGTTGATGTGTTTTCAAATTTGAAATTCTTAAAAATGTTCTATCGCATGTTTCACATGAAAATTTATTTTTGCATGTATGGTGGCACATCGGATCGTAGTTACAATCCACAGCCATTAACCAAAAAGAAAGAACGAAAGAAAATTTATTTTCATTAATATTTTCTAGTATATGTCTTAAATAATGTTTTCGATGCTTGAAATTTTTATGACATAATTTAAATGTGTTATTGATTTTGTTGTGATATGATTATTTAGAGATTGATACATTAAAAATCGAGCTTTGCAATTTTCGCAACAATATTTTTTATATCTGAAAATAAAAATATAATTATTATAATATAATGCTATCGGAAACTTAAAAAAAAATTTTATTTAAAAAATTATGAAATTTTGTTCTAAACAATATTTTTAATTTCACCTTTATTATTTTGTTCATTTTGTATGAAAATTTTATTCGCACATTTTGATCTTGAAATGGCTACATATTGGTTTATCTAAATAAATGCCAACTTATTCAAAACTTTGTCTTCGAGATATGTTGATGGTAATTGTCTACAATACAATACAAATGGTAATGATGTATGTTCTCCTGTGTCCAAAATAATTCTAGGTATAAACTATAGAACCTTCTTTATTTCCTGTTATAATTTCTGCTTTTATATTGAATTTGAACATTTCAATTATTTTTAATCTCGTGCTATTACATAACCCATCACTTACACTTAAATTTCTAGTCAACATAACAATAGAATATTTTTTAAGTATCAATTTATGTAACGGAAAACCTGGAAATTTTAGAGGATTTAAATATTTAATTGGAAGTTTTAATTCAATGTCTGTTTTTGTTTAATCGAGACCTTTATGCTTAGCATAATCTATATTGTAATATTCTTTTTGTATACTATTTAATTTTTTTTTAAATAGTATCATTTAATTTATAAATATTTTCATTATGAGAAGATAAAATAATTTTATCGGATGAATCTTCATTTGGATCAATAGAGTCGCCATAAATTTTTATACATATATCGTTTGTTTTCCAATGTTCTGGTATTTTGAAATTGTGTATGATACCATTGCCAAGATTTGATAAAAATAATCTGAAATCTGATTATTATTTCTCATATTTTTTGGTAACTCAGATACTTTAAATTTTGTCCAATAATCAGGAAATTTTAAAGTTTCATTCATTATAATTGTTTTTGTACCATGTTTAATTACAGGTAAAGTTTGCATGAAATCACCTCCAAGTATGAGTAATTTATTCGCAAAAAATATTTTTTCCATTAAACAAATATCTCTTATGAGCTTGTCTACAAGTTCTAATGCTTTTTTAGGTATCATTGATGATTCATCCCATGAAAATATATCACATTCTCTCATTTTTTTTTATCCAAATCTGATTTTATTATTATATTGTCTGCATTTTTTAAGTCCAAAGGTAATTTAAAAACTCTGTAACTTGTACAACTACCAGGTAATAAAATAGATGCTACACATGTCCAGGCCATAACGAAAAATTTTTTTTCCTTTACTTAAAATATAATGAATTAAAGCATTATACAATAAAGTTCTTCCTATACCTCCAGGCCCATTAATAAAAATACATTTTCCATCAGGTTTTAGATTAAGGGGATGTAAAATACCGATATTACAGTTTTCCGAATTTTTCTTTCTTGATTTAAATTTTTTTAAATATCTTTATATTAAAGCCTTCTATTTTAATTAATAAAAAGCATAATGTAGAAATATTTCGCAAAATTTTTAAACAAATATTAAAAATTCGAGAAATTGCAATGTCGTTAAATATGTATTAAACATATACTTTATTAGATCATCTTAATGATATAATTGAAAATTTCTCTGATCATTATTTAGCAATTGATGAAGATTTAAAAATTTTCGGTTATGTGCAAGCGTATTTTCTATTAATTTGGTATTTTCTATTGTTGTTAAAGGAATAGGTTTCGGTAAACCAAAATGTAAACATTTAAAATTTTCTGTATTTAAAATTTCATCGATTTCAAGTAAAGCATTATTTTCATTGTTGTCTAAAAAACCATCGCAAAAATATTGCTTATATTTATTCCAAATATCTAATGCTTATGTGAAACTATTATCTGCAATTAAAAACCAAGCAAAATTTTGTCTCAGTTGTTTTGGCATCATTAGTTGACAAGCTTCATAAAAAATTTTAAAAATTTCACCATCACATTCTACTAATCCCATAGCTATTGCAGCTTCTCTGAAAGTATCATAAACTTTTCCTCCATAAGTTTTAAGATCTTCTTCACAAGTAGCTCCTTTAACTCTATGTAGAATTAATTTTAAATGAAATCTTTCAACGTCTTTATAATTTACATTTACAAATCTTCCAAAACAATTCAAAAATTTTTTTCTGTTTGACCCAATGTTTATCAGATGAAAAATAATAATACTCAGCTATATTCACCTAAAAAATATTTTTTACATTTTTATCTTTTTTGTTTAATTCATACCAACCAGTTAGTGTAGTATTATGTTTTTTTGAAGGTAATTCAATATTATTTTTATCAAATAAAACGTATTGTTGATTTTTTAAATGTACGGCTAAACTCATCACAGAATGGGATTTGCCAATTATAGGTAAATCTGAAATTCTTTGAGCAGCTTCCATGGAACTTAAATATCTTGAATTTTCGTAATTTTTTATATGGTGATGTCGAGGGAGCCTAGCTCGGTTCCCGTTAAACACATTACATCAGGCTAGACTGTCTGACCCACCATACCGAAAACTTTGACTGCCAATGAATGGTTAGCCACTTTTGTGACCAATAATCAACCGATACCCAATGAGGTCGGATTTTTTAAGAGTCGCGATATAAATGGCACATATACTAATTTTCTTTCGGAAAAGAGTTAGAATTACCTGACCAGGATTCGAACTCATGCCCTCCGCGTTGAAGGCAAGAGCTCTATCCATTACGCCACCGTGCTCTATGTTTGCTCTATCATGTCCGTTTCTTAAATATTTAAATAAATATTTAACACTCATAATAGATGCACAATATTCAACATTGATATGGCAATTGTATTTTTTAAGAAGAGTCGAATTATATGAAACTACGAAAGTGATTCAAAACAATAGCATCGAATGTTGAAGACAAGTCAAAAGTAAACAGTGCTCCTGAAGAGGAAGGAAGTCAAGTAGTTATCAAGCAAGAATCATTTAATGATTTAACTAAATCAAATTGTAAAATAAAAGTATTATTAATTGCATTAATTAATATAAAGCAATTTTTCAATAAGTATAAGTGTTTTAATTTTATTATTAATTGCAATTTATCAATTAATTCGAATTAAACATTTTAATTTTTAAAGTTATTTGAAAATAAAAATAATTTATTCTAAATTAAATAGAAAAATTTTTAGTGAATTAAATTATATCAATGTGAAAAAAAAAGTTTTTAATTATCAAATTAGAAAAGTATTTAATATGTTTAAAAGTTTAACGTCAGGTGGGGGTTAGCACGATCGCGCGCAGCGCCTTGCCCCTAGTATATTTATTAATATTTTTAGTACGTAACATATGATCAAATTTTTACCCTATTTTATCTGCATTTTTTAGTCACCTGTAACTTTTGAACCATATAAGATTTTTTAATGCAACAAAGTTTAAATTAAAGTTTTTAAATTCTACTCTTTTTTATTTTTCATACAATTTTCTGTAAGAAATTTAGATGTTTGGTTATCCAAGATCTTAGAAAGACTTCTTTCAACTACATTTTCGAAGAAATGCTTATATCTCCGTCTACAGGGCCTATTAGCACAAAAGAAAAAACACGGGTCCATTTTTTTTAACAAAAAATCATATGCTGCAATTTCAGCCAAATCCGTTTCCCGGGGGTCAAATACTCTCCTTGTTAGTTATTCAAATAGTCTCATACTTTTAATAATTATATATTAGCATTATTATTAATTATGCAATAAAAATGTGTCCTCGTTGAACTCTCAGCTCCTTTGTCGGGGTCGTGAAGTAGGGATACACTGCCAGGGTAGTACTGCGCTTATTCTGTGTGCGATGAGTCAGTCTTAGTTCGCCCGGTGCCGTGTCCGTATCTACTCTGGGTGTCGTTTAGTGTGTGTGGCGCGTGTTGGAAGTGAGAATTAGTGTGTACAAGTCTGGTGTCGTGAGTGAAGTTGGGTAGTTCTTTAATTGTTGGTCGGAATTCAAATTCTACCATAAGTGACCACCAAGTCGCGAAGCTCGTGGTTGTTCGGTTCCCGCCATTTTCGAAATCAAGTGACCGCGGTGTCGCGGAGCTTATCCTGGATCCTTGGAGGCGTGCGTGCGATCACCTAAGTGTGAAACTCCCGCTTTTGAAGGAACGATCTAGGTAAGCTGAACTTTCCTATAACCGTTGGATCGCAAGACCTTGCTGTACTTTACTTGCTCTTTTTTTGTTATATAATTCGCTGTTTTCCTTGTCTTAGTGTATAATGTGCTGTTTTCTCTTCCTTTTGTATGATGCGCTGGTTTCTTTTTCTATTGTATAATTCGTTGTTTGTTTCTATTGCGTATTCACCGTTTTTTCATACTGTATAATTTTATTATTTTGTTTCCTATTTATAATTTGTAATTCCCTTGTGTAATTGTTAACTATTTTGAACTGCAAATGAAAGCATAGACTGTAATCGCGTGGTTTTGTTTTATCGACCCATCCGTCCGTCCTACACTTCCATTAGCTTGCATTGCTTAGCCTGTTTTTTGGCTGCAACAAATGCTTTAAATGCAAGGTGAATTTTAGTTTGTAAATATTAATATCTGCTAACATGGAGTTCATGAAATTGTGGTCTCGGATTTTCTTCTAACTTTGATATATTTTTTCTTATCTAATATTATGAAAGAAGCCTTATTTTTAAGGTGTAGCTCTCGATTCTTGCCAAGTTATCAGCAATTCTCTACTAAAAACAATGACATGAGATCTCACGTGAGTTCTCACGATCGAAAATGAAACGACACCTTATATGACAAGTCACATGAGATGTCACGTGATGAAATAAAAACCTTCTAGAATAAGTACTTCAAAAAATGTGTAACTATAAAAAAGATGCAATTTTTTTTTTAATTTAGACAAATCTGCTGATAATTAGGCAACCTCGAGAGTTGCACGTTAGAAATAAGGCTTTTTCCATAATTTTATAGAAGAAAAAATATCTCAAAGTTGGGAGAAAATCTGAAACTCAAATGTCATAGACTCTTCTGGTAAGTCCAAAAATTTTTATACTTTTTTTCTTCTTTAACGTCGCTATATTTATGCTATTCGTGATTCTAATTAGCAACGGAGCTCGATATTGTATTTGTAAACAAAGCACATGTAATGTACAGTGGAGATTCTATCAATCAGTTGCTAAGAGCAGGATTTAAACTTAGAACCCCGAGATTACGAATCCAATGCTCTACCAACGAATATAGACGCTTATAGAAGCGTACTTTTAAATGGGCGATTTCGTCTAAAAATGAGTTAGTTCTCTTATCCAGCTACTTGGGGGCGCCACCAAATTCCATGTATTTTTATATCTATATATATTATATGTATTTTTATATCCATATATAATATATATACATATATATATATATATATATATATATATATATATATATATATAGCACATTTTTCATAGGTATAGATATACAATGTTAATGTGTTACCCAGGCTTTCAGACAAAAAATGTAACCCAGAAGAATCTTTCTATAAGCGTCTATCTTCTTTGGCTCTACCGACTGAGCCACTAACCAGCTCTATTTCTATGATATACTCATATTAACCTTTAAAGGGCCGTAAAGCCGATATATCGGCTTAAAAACATAATGCTAGGATACCTCTTTATCCTTAAGTAAATTAATGCGCTAAGTTCGTATCTGAAGTTGGTTTGACCTTATCACTTCAGAATCAAGGTCAATGAAGGTCATTTGAAGGTCAAACCTAGCAATATGGTTTGAACCATTGCAAAAGATATATTTTTATGTTTTTGGAGTTACTGAGTTCGGGCTTTACGTCATTTTGACCTCAAATAAAAAGAGAGATAAAGATTTCTCCAAGGTCAGGTTTAGAATATACCCAGGGAAATATTTAAAATTGGTTTTTATGTTTTTGAGAACGCTTGATACCGAATTTTCTTATTTAACCAGAAATACTTTTTGCTAGAAAAGTATATATCATCATAATTTAGATCGTACAATTAGAACTAGCAATTTATTCTAGGAGGAAAGATAGTGAATAGGGAATATTGCTTGATTTCTGAGCATACGTAAGACATAAGCAGATCATATGTTTCTACCGATTCGTTTTCAAACAGCATCGTAATAAAAAACAACGTAGTGACGTAGTTCAAACTGTATTTAAACATGATCGTATAAAAGAAAAACACCAGGTACAAAATCATAGAGGATACACTTGACAAAAGCGTATTCATACTGCGACATAAGTCACTTATAGAACGCCTGCATACAGGCAACCACTGACGCGGAAGAGAGGCTACTTCCACTCTCGACCGCCATGTGGCAAAACACCGTCGTTGAGCGTCCTGACACAAGAACAATGGTCTCAACGGTATAAGTCCGGGGATGAAACTCGACGATTCGCTTGCGACAAGCTTTTGCTAACCGTTACTCTACCGTCACTTTACCGTTACAATACTTTCGTACTTTTCATTCCATCGTTTGAGTTGAGTATCTTCTCTCGTTTTTCACTTTGATGCTCATTTTTATTACCTTTTCTACGGGATACCTTTTGATCTTAAGTTGGTCTTTCCATACATACAAAATTGTGGTATTCAGCGTAACAACTCATTGAGTCAATCACCAGTCTACAACAGAAATTTCTTTCCTTGAGCCAAAATAATAAGTGCTTGGAGTAGTGGTGAATCAGAACCAGAAGAGGAGTATGCTGACGATCGGACTGGTGCATCACAACCAAACGCTTCTTCAGGAATCTTTGATGATCCTGAGAGAGATGACGGTGTATTTTTCGATTCTGTCTATTTCTCTTCCATAAAAGACTTTGTAGGTCATGCTAATTTTTATGAAAATATTCCTATAGCAGAGCATACTTCATTAGCTTACTTTGAATTCTTTATGAATTCAAATATTTCCAAAGTAATTTTGGAACAAACAAATCTCTTCCAGAAGCAAAATCCCGATCCATTCCATTCTAATTTGGCTCCATGAAAAGATGTAACAGTAGAAGTATTGCGAATCTTTCTCGCTCTAACTATCAATATGGGCCATGTTCGTAAGTGTAATGTCAAAGATTATTGGAGTATGGATACTATATTATTCACATGCTGTGGAAAGGAAGATTGAAGTTCAAGCAATATTTACCCTTGAAAAGACATAGGTTTGGTATAAAATTTTTCGAATTGGTTGATTGTGAGACTGGATTCCTACTTCGATTTATTTTCTATACAGGAGGTGATACAGATTATGAAAAATTTGATTTGGGAATCTCTGGAGATATAGTAGTTGATTTCCCAACACCATATTCCAACAAAGGTCACGTTATCTTCATAGATGATTGGTACTCGTCTCCTCAACTTGCTAATTTTCTCCATGACAAAGATACTGGTATGTGTGGGACCGTGGGACCGTGAAGAAAACCAGAAAAGGAATGCCCAAGCTTGTCAGTAAATTGAACCGAGGTAAAATTTAAGTAGCCCATGCCCATTCTTGGTTAGCAATAAAGTGGATGGACAAGAAAGAAGTTTTCATGATAACAACAGTCCATGAAGTTGGTAACGCAAGTACAGGGAAGAAGCATTAAAGTACTAATAAAGATAGTATAAAACCAATATGTATAGTGGACTACAATAAAATATGGGAGGGATTGACAACATAGATAGACAACTTTCATTAGCAGAAACGATTAGAAAATCTACTAAATGGTATCGAAAACTTTTATTTCACTTACTTGATTTTGTTCTGGTAAATTCTCATGCATTACATAAAATGAAAAGTACTACTGACAAAAAGTTTTCTTATCCTCATTTTCGTTTAGAAGTGGTGAGAGGCTTACTGGGAATAAATTCTGATGACTTGCGTCATTCATGTCAGTCGAATGACTCTTGACTTACTGGGAAACACTTTCCTAAGAAAATTGATCAAGAGAAAAAGAAAGAAGGCAATTGCCGTTTATGTCTCATGAATAAAACCAGACATCGAAGCACTTATGAATGTAAAACTTGTCAAGTTGTTCTATGTATAGATCCGTGTTTTGAAACTTATCACACCAAAGAAGTCTTGCCTTGATCAAGTTGGAGAAAATTATAAAAAATAAAAGAAAGTCATAAAGTCAGATGTTATAGATAGATTCATATGGATCTTAGAAGAGCAATGTGATAAAAATACAGAATAGACTTCTGACAAAATGGATAAATGTATGAAAAATGAATAAATGTATAAAAAAAAAATAAAAAAAAATGTATAAAAATGTATTAAAAAAATAGAAAAATATAAAAAATTCAAGAAGGAGCTACATTACTCTCTACGTTTAGGTCGTTAGCTCTGGGCAAAGCAGAAGGGGAGTAGAAGGCCTAAAAACTCCACATTTAAAAAAAAAAGCATGAATTAAATCACATAAACCCTGAGATTGCCATATACCCAGAAGAATGAGTATAATTATGTTCATTCACAATCAAACAAGTGTCAGATTCAGATGTAGCACCTCGGGATACTCTTAGATATAATTTTTGTTTGGATATATATGATACTTTTTGCATTTGATCTTGAAGAGACCTTGTTTGACCTTGAATGACCATAATCATGACCAGTTATGACCGATTAAACTTCAGATTTGGATGCAGCACATCTCAAAACCTGAGAATATGATTTTATCCCTATTTTACCGAAATAAAAATTTTTCATGACCCTCCAGGACCGGAGAGCCGATATATCGGCTCGGTCACGGTCGTATATACAGGTCCCGAATCTCCCATGGTGGGAGAAGGTCTCTTATTTTGACAAGGCATAGTTTGAAAAATGATCGCTAGAGAGCACTGCAGTAGGATTACTATGCGGAAAAACTGGCACCCGCAGAGAGGGAAATTTAAAAATTCGTAAAATATGAAAAAAAGTATTTACAAAAATAGTCTTCATGATTTGATAGTTATTACAAAAAAATCAGTTACTGTAATAAAATTAATTTTTTATAAATGCTTCTCATATTTTTCAATTTTAGAAAAGATAGTTTTAGTACGCGAATGATTTTTTGATAGTCATTTCAACTTATAAATAGGGACATATTATACATAAAAAATACATATAATATTCGTTAGTTATGACAGTAAGATAATATTATATTTTTCAAATGTAAATAGCATTTGCAAAAATATGAATTGTCTTATTAATTTAAATTACGAATAATATGCTAAATTTTTATTAAATTTTATTTTAAATTATATAAGGGCAGATAAGCATGTATCATTTCATGTCATAGAATTTAAAATGATGCGGTGGGCTAGTGGCTAACGCTTTTGCTTCTGGTTTTCGCTGCTCAGGATCGAATCCTGGCTGAAGCATCTTTTCTTTGCTTTTTAATTTTTTTAAAATATTATTTAACTGTTTATATTTTTTTATTTCACACATATATACTTTTAGTATGTGACTTTAAATCTTTTAGCGTGTAAATGATTTGTTTTAAGTTCTTTTAATATATACATAAATAAATGAATTAATCATAAATAATCACTTACTCTAATTAACTAATAAAATTTGTTAAATTAATAATAAAGAATATTTTTTTTTATTTTGATGATGTGTTGATTATATAAACACAATAATTTATTAAAAAATACGTAAATAAATATTTTAATTGATTATTTCTTTTATATGAATTCCAGTAAAGTTATCTTTTTCGTTTAAATATACATTACATGTTTTATAAAAGAAAAATATTATTAGTAAAAAACTATTATTTTTTCCATTAAAATTGAATAAATTTTCCATTAAATACCTGAATAAAAAAGTGAATTTTCATGTACGAAAATGAATTTTTAGTGCTTTCATTTATTATTTATTTTTATAAATGACTTATTAGTATACGAATATTTATTATTAATTTATTTTATTTTATTAACATTGAAAATAACTTCTGAAAAAAATTATTCACATTCTAAAAAGATTAAAAGTTACGTACAACAAGAAAATTTGTAAATATTTTATTGAGAAGTTAATTTCAATGTTAATAAAATTAAATGAAATTGTCATAAATAAATTATTTTTTTATATAATTCATGCATCATCAAATTAAAAAAATCATTCTTTGTTATTAATTAAATGAATTTTATAAGTTAATTAAATTAAATTATTTATGATTGATTTATTTAATTACATACATAATATGAGAACTTAAAACACATTTTTTAAACGCAAAAAGATTCAAAATCACATACAAGTATAAGTATGAAAGAAAAAAATATATACAGTTAAAAAATATTTTCAAAAATTAAAAAGCAAAACAAAGCATAAAAAAAGCAAAAAAAAAGATGCTTGAGCCAGGATTCGATCCTGAACAGCTAAAACCAAAAGCAAGCTGCTTATATAAGTGAGACCATCTTCTCTCAATTGAGTCCGAAATAGCCGACATATGGACATTGTTATATAAAGCAACAACATCAATACTAAAGAGTGAACAATTTTCTGGTATTTTCAAGTTTTTTAAATCACCAATCAATTCATAACTGTTTTTTAGAGTATGACCGTTGTGAGGAATATATTTAGACATAAACCTTGCAAAAATTTTTGCAATTTGATAAGTGGGTGAGCCAATCGTGGAAACAATAATTCTCATAGACTTATCAATTTTGTGTAGCTTTATCAGTCCATAACATTTTGAGAGAACACATTTATTGGTGGTGTTATTAAAAAGTTTTTTATTATCATTATTACTATTACTATTATTATCAATAAAAAGTGATCTATTATTAAGTTTCTTGATAATATTATTAGTAGATCTCTCCAACATAGGTAATGGATCCTTATTAATTCTTTTATATAATGATTCATTGTTCTGAAACATTTCTCTATTTTAATAAGATGGAAGGAAGATACTCTCTTAGACAAGTACTATCTAGTATGCTATTTATTAATATTATGGGACTTCTCTCTATAATCAAAAAGGAATATTCTCAGGAGGCAATGGAATACGTTCATGAATTTTACAAGAACAAGATGGATATTATGAACACGAGACTTAAAATAAAATTTTTGCTTTTATATAAGTATCACAATCTCTTTCCTCCGCACTTAGACCATGTAACAAAAAACAGACAAAAGTTGAATTTTTTCAACTATCAAGTATATAATAAGAATAGAAATTTAATTTACACTATCAAGAAAAACATTTTAAATTTTGAAATAAAAGATGAAAATTCACAACTGCGCTACTTAATTGAATTAGAAAATAATATAACTAAAGAACTAGAAAGCTTTTTTGATGTTGATATCATTGATCTGATGACCAGGTTTACTCACAACAAAGTTTATGTACATTCTAAAAACATTAATAACAGATTGTGTAATAAATTTGGATTGGTTTACTACAGATTTTATAATAAATATTTTGACTTTGAACCTTATAAAAATGGTTTAATGGACCTTAATGCTAATAGGAATCAGAATCATCTGAATTGTTCTAACTCAACTAATGACAAGTTGAATAATAATGGTCACCTCAACAACAACTATGAAACTAGAACTGATAAAAAATTTGTTGTTAATCTGTCTGACCGCTCTCTACCTTCATATGTTTTGGACACACTAAAACTAGGTCCTAAATTTAATTTTTGTGATAAAAACAGTGACAAATTTAAACTGAATGTTATGAAAAGTCTAAACATTATGTCTCATCTGGAAGAGTCTGAGCATGAAAAGTTTTGTGAACAGATTCTCAATTCTACTATTAATAGTAGACGCAACAGTTATAACATCCAGAATAATTGTCTCATTAACAACATAAATAGGACAAATAAATTTTTAATAATAATTCCAACATAAGGATTTCAAGATCTGATAAAGGTGGTTCCATTGTTGTTTTTAATACTGAAGACTATAATAGTAGGGTTAATGAATGTTTAAATAATGAATCATTATATGAAAGAATTAATAAGGATCCATTACGTATGTTGGAGAGATCTACTAATAATACTATCAAGAAACTTAATAATAGATCACTTTTTATTGATAATAATAGTAATAGTAATAATGATAATAAAAAACTTTTAATAACACCACCAATAAATGTGTTCTCTCAAAATGTTATGGACTGATAAAGCTACACAAAATTGATAAGTCTATGAGAATTATTGTTTCCACCATTGGCTCACCCACTTATCAAATTGCAAAAATTTTTGCAAGGTTTATGTCTAAATATATGCCTCACAACGGTCATACTCTAAAAACAGTTATGAATTGATTGGTGATTTAAAAAACTTGAAAATACCAGAAAATTGTTCACTCTTTAGTATTGATGTTGTTGCTTGATATAACAATGTCCATATGTCTGTTATTTCGGCCTCAATTGAGAGAAGATGGTCTCACTTATATAAGCACACTGATTTATCACTACAGGAATTGCTTGATGTAATAAGTTTTATAATAAACAATAATTATTTCACTTTTGATGGTAAATTTTACAAACAAATATTTGGTTGTGCTATGGGAAGTCCATTGAGTCCTCTTCTTGCTGAGATTGTCATGCAAGACGTTGAACTTCATAGTTTTGAAGGGTTGAGGGACTCAATTTTGTTCTATAGAAGATACGTTGATGATGGTCTCATTTGTGCAAAAAGTAGTGATATCGATAAAATCCTTGTTGCTTTTAACTCTATAGATCGGCACATACAACACACACTGGAAGTGCCTGTAAAAAAACATCTCACACTTCCTAGATGTCAACATTGATTTCACTGATAAAAACAACATAATTACTGATTGGTATCTCAAGGAAACTCACTCAGGACAATACCTAAATTTCTTTTCTCATGGACCAAATTCACAAAAGATTGGTATTGTGTTCTCATTGGTGGATAAAGTACTAAAGCTATCAAATACAAAGTTTCATGCTAAGAATTTCAATATCATTAGAAGGATGCTTATTGGTAACAACTACCAAATTGAATTTATAAACACACATATTGAAAAAAAGAATTAAGCAGAGTAGGTACAATCACCACAATCTAAATGTAAGGGATCTTTCAGAGTCCAACAATATAATTGTATTTCCTTATTCAAAATCCCATGAATTTACTTTTAAAAACATATGCAAAATGTTTAATTTTAAATTAATTTTTAGTCTTGATAACAAAATTAAATGCAATTCACAATTAGGCAAAGATATTACAAAAAGATCATTAAAAAATAACGTTGTATACAAGATTGATTGTACTGATTGTAATGATTGCTACATTGGACAGACCAGTTGTTTTCTTGAAACTCGAGTTAAGGAACATAGGTCTGATTGCTTACATAAGCGTGAAAGATCGGCCCTTTACTCTCATGAGTTAAACACTGGTCATAGTATGAATTTTGACATTGATAAGGTTAAAATACTTGATAATGAGGGTAATTATTATAAAAGATTGGTCTCTGAAATGATCAACATACACATTCACAAGCACAATATCAACAGAATGTTTGACACGCAAAAGTTGTTGACTGTTTTTAAGGATTATATTGATAATAATGTGTGGACTGTAAATCGTAGTTAATAATTTTCCTAAGTTTAAGATATGATGAGGTATTATATATATATATATATATATATATATATATATATATATATATATTTTTTAGTAGTATTTATTTATTTCATTACGATTGATTGTGTAAATTATTCATTATAAGTTTTTTGTAATTTCTATTCTTTTCATAGTTGATACATTTTATTCAAAAATTGACGTACGCATGTGCTAAATGTACATCCAACAACAGCGCCTTACCACATGGATATCTTTTAACTTGCTAGTTCATGTTGTGTGATCCTCCTTGTAGTGTTCTGTCTAGTTGCTGTTGTGAACGATTTCTCTGCTTTTAATCTGATCATATGTTTTTGCAACTCGTATATACTTTAGACTGAAACCATGCATTTTGATGATAAATTGTTTTTGTAATTTTAATGAATGGAAGTTTTATATAGATATATATGTTATGTTTAAGGTGGAAAATGTTTATACATTGTTATGTAATTTAAGAAAATTTTGTACTTGAAAAGGGTCATCAAAAATATGACTGAAACGTAGTCTTATGAAGTAATAATAAAAGAATTATCATGACAGTTAAAAGTTGTTAAATATTTCTTTATTATAATACTATAGTTCAATTTTGTCTTTATAAAAATATATCAATATATAATATAAATTATAACATAAATTAATACCTCAGTCTTATTTATTTATTGTAAATTTTATAAACTAAATAATAAATAAATTAAACTATAGTATTATAAAATTAACATCACTATTTGTCATTACTACCTATAAAGAATAATTTATTTAAAAAAAATAATTCATTAAAAAAAAACGAGTACACTTGTGAAAATTAGATTTTAAAATTATCAAAAAAATACACTATCAAAGAAAATAATTAATATAAAAGGGAATAAAAAATATTTAAACAATATGAAAAAATGAAAAAAAGTGATAGTAGCCAAGAGTTGAACACGCGTACTCAAAAGGAAAAGCGCGAACGTTACGCATGAGACCAACGCTACTTTGAAACATCTTTGGCGTAAATTCGTACATTCTCCTCTGCCCCCAGCTGTTCAAAATAATTAAATTTTAAGTTAAAAATTAATTATTAATAGTTACAAAGTTTAATAGATTTTATTTATGATGTTTCTTCCCTCATAAAAAAAAGAATAGAAATGAAAAAAAAAGATTCATGCTACGAAAATACGTTGACAAAATTTACGACATGATTTTGGATCTAGACCAGCCATGTTTGCTCGCGACGCCACTCAAAAGGAGAGGTGACTTGAGTAAAGAGAGAATACGGCGCGAGCAAACAAAGAATCAGGGTGACCAGATGTGGCGATTTTTTGCAAATTTATCAATGTTTTTAAATGGGGAAATTTGCGAAAAATCGCCACATCTGGTCACCCTGCAAAGAATATGAGAGTGGGCAGTCATCGAAGTATACCAGGCGAGTCATCAATAAATGCCGTTCATACTTTATTTAGTCTCCATATCATCTTTCTTAGCATAAAGTAATCCAATACTGATAGAACTTCTCTTGCCTGTCATATTTGTATCAATACTTTATATACTCGCATAGATAATAGTTCGCATATTCTATTAAGATGAATTTTTTCTCCATGAAGTGACGATTTAGCGTGATTTGTCATTCGATAAATCACGTAAAAATCATTTGATAAATTATCTGAAAAATCATTTAATAAATCATTTGATGAATCACTTGTCCAAAAATTAGGAAACTAAAATAAATAAGATTAAAAAAAAAATATTGAGTAGTAAATTAATTTAGAAAATTTATGTAATTTTTAACTCAATATTGATTATATTGAAATCTCATTTTAATTTCTTAATTTAATCATTTTATGATTCTTATAAATTTTTTTTAACTATAATTTTTCGAGATAATACTTTGTAACGTTCCTTCCTATTATTTAGTTTAATTTTCATTTATTTTAATAATTATTTCATTTATTGAGAGCGCGGCTGTCTCATTATAAATGACAATTCGTTTTGGAGAATCGTTACAAGCTAGCGCGCCATGCCTAGCTTGCGCAGATTCTTTGTGTGTCTTTGTTATTTTATTAAAATCGTTTATAGCTAGGACACCTTGCCTAGGTATAGCTGACTTTTGAAATATATTTATTAGTAATGTTGGGTTATTATGTGTAAAGCCCGTTGTTGTTGAGAACCAAACGCCTTAACATTCGGGGCTTAACACTGGGTTAATAGGAGAGGAATGTTGCTTGGATAAGCTCTTTATTGAAAAATGTACGACAAACTATTACAAAGTCGTGTATTAAACACGTGTACATAAATTATCTTGCTTAAGACAATGCCATGGCCAAGCGCCCGCCGTTGTCTTAAGCAAGGTACAACCGCACAGTAGAAGAGCCGATCCGAGAGTGACGAGAGTCACGAGCTCCTCGCACTGCATGCATCAGCTCTCTTAGGTCTCTCCCCCACTCTTCTAACTTAGTAGAAGAGAGGGAGAGTCGCCGTATATTTTCAGCGGTACTTACACATGCAAGCGCGTATACGTACATACGCGCGCTAGCTTGTTCAACCACTTTGGTCTTTTTATGTGTTTGCGCGCGCATCTTCCAGTATCGTACGGTTTCAGGGCCGTACATACTCGGGCGCTCACAACTTTGATATTTGAATTTTTTAGTAAATGGAGAAAACAAAAACGATGTAAATATCGTAGTGTCAGCTCTTCGAAGATCAAAGAGCTACTACAATCCATCTAAGAGTGCCTAACGTAATATATCTGCGTCTCCGAAATTTATGTAAGAGATAACAAAATTTAGCAAAACACCACCTAGTAATGGAAAGTCCAACCGACGTAATCGGCCATCAATAGCGATTTCAGTGATGGATTTCGAAGATGCTTATATGATATCAAACAGCCAACTTCAGAGTATATACTACAGAATAATGTATTCTGCTTATACTCTAACTCTACGGTATACTCTGAAGTTGGCTAAAGGGTATCATAATATATAGATATACATAAATGTATAAAGCATCCTCAAAATCCATCACTGCTAGGTGGTTTTTCTCTAAGTT
This sequence comes from Anastatus disparis, assembly GCA_017163975.1. Classification (NCBI taxonomy): domain Eukaryota; kingdom Metazoa; phylum Arthropoda; class Insecta; order Hymenoptera; family Eupelmidae; genus Anastatus; species Anastatus disparis. The sequence continues at coordinate 462,067 of JAFFSR010000123.1, read as the reverse complement.
TTGTTATCTCTTATACAAATTCAGAAGACGCAACAGATATATGAGGTCAGACACTCTCAGATGGATTGTAGAAACTCTTCGATTTTTGAAGAGCTGACACTAGGATATCTATATCGTTTTTGCTTTTTCTTTGACTGGAACGTAGTTATCAAGAAATTATCTTGAAAAATTATAATTTGAAAAAAATTCATAAGAATAATAAAATGATTAAATTAAGAAACTAAAATAAATAAGATTCCAAAATTCAATATTGAGTTACAAATTATATAAATTACATAAATTAATTTGTAACTCAATATTTTTTTTTTTAATCTTATTTATTTCAGTTTTTTATTTTCGATCAAATGATTTATCAAGTTATTTATCAAATGATTTTTTAAACGACTTATCGAATGATTAATTGCGCCAAATCGTCACTTAAAAAATTATTTGATAAATTATTTGATAAATTAATCGAATGATTAATCGAATGATTATTTCCACATGGGAAATATCATTGATTTCGTTTTCTTTAACTATAATAAAAATTATCAATTATGTCTTCTATATCTAATAGAGACAAAGAAAAGTTTATATGCATAAATACATATATACAAATTCATATATGTATATCCATATATACAAATACAGGAATATATATGCATATATACATATGTATATAAACGATGTAAGTTCACATTATTGACTCTGAATGATGTAATCATGAGATCTAAATAAATCAATGCTTTAAAATTATCATTAGTTAATATATTATCAAACTAATATTAGTCCTTGTAGTAATATAAAGATAACTAGATCTAATTTTTTTTCAATAACTAAAATCTAGTGAAATCTAAATTTCGGTAGTTTTCAGGAGTTTTTTCCCACTTTGAAATGTGGAGCATCGTGACAGCTCTGTGAGCTTGTTTGCTCAGACTCTTGTTTGTGAATAGCGTTAGCAAAATGACGTTTTTACTCTCTTTTATGTTTTGTGGATATTAACACGAGTGAATTTGAATAATTTGCAATTAAAATTTATTTAACAGGTTGTAACATGGCATATTGGCTATATTATTTAAAGGTATATTTGTAGCGCATATAGCCGACAGAAGGGAGCATCTAACTACGGGCAAGACGAATATCAGACCACGCGAGTCAAATAGTTAAAACTATAACCCAAAATCGTTGGCACACACGTGCGAATATCTATAGCACGTATACTGTGCACTTATGTAGATAGCAAGCAGCTTGACTTGAGTAACTGAGCTTGGGTCCGTTAAGGATCGTTTGTTTCTCTCTTGCGACGCGCGCAGCGTACAGCACGAGAGATGAAGCTGAGCACAGACAAGAAGGAATGCCATTGCATTATTCCTTCTGTCGCCGGCGTCCAATATAGAGCCATTACGACTCGCGAGCGACTTGCGATATTGCGTAGTATTAATTTTGTGTGTGCGGATATCATGAGCTTGAGTGAGCGAGAATAGATGAATTCACTATTCTCTAAGTTATTTTATTGTGCTTAAAATTGTTGCGAGTGCACGATTGCTAAATAGAAATAATATAATTTCTTTCTGTCTTTTACGACGTGTGTGCCGGGCGATCGCGTGCGTGTTCTATTGCATATATTCCCTTCGTGATTTTCTAATTCTTTTTTTTTCGTGTGTTTATTGCTCGTGTCCCTTTTAGCTTACATTTTTGTTAATATTGGCTTTTCGTCGTGCCAATAGTTATTTAATTAGTGCAAGCGGCGTCTCGTACGCTATACGCGGCTGGCGTCCATTTTGAACGAGCGTACGATTACTGTACAAATTTCTTAAATAAAGTTTCTCTTTTTTTTGTTACTAATTTAATTACAGCTTATATATTTTTTATAAATTAGTGCAACCTCCTGATCCTCAAGGTTGTCACAAGGTATTTTAGTGATTTTTTTCACAACTTAAACAATTAGCTTATTGCAGGATTCATATCAATTCTCTCACGTAATGAAAATTAAATTTTATTTTTAAGCATTTTATGTGAAATGTTTATTAAAATGGGTAAAAACTCATTTGACATTATACTTTTATGATATTTGAACAAGTTTGACAATATATGCCTTATTTACATCAATTTAATAAATTATCAATATAGAAAAGAACAGTTTGATACAAATGTGCGAAATAAGATTGAACTACTAAAGATGAATAGTTAATTAATTCTCATCCTTTCAAATGATATGTTTTAATTCTTTTTTTTTCTAATATTTTTCATAAAATTGTTTTTATTCTTGTTTTTTTTCGAGTTTTGCATTTATCCTTTCTCAATATTTGTTGAAATTAAATTATTTTATTCAGGTACTCATTATATTTTTTTGTGTATATTTTTAGCTATGTAAAAAAAGCATAACAATAATATTATATTATTTCATTACGACGTTATCAGTGGTTTACTCTGTAGAACGATGGACACGTAACTTAAAAGCCCGAATACGAATCCTGGTCGTAAACAAATGATGCAGGAACTGCTGTACATAGCATGTGCTGTGTTCACAAATGCTCCACAAATCTTCACCGCCAAGCAGAATTGCAATCATAGCGTAAATGTATAGCGATGTTAAATAAAATAAAATTAAAAAATTATTTTATTATGTTTTCAAATGGAAAAATATTAAAAACCAAAATTTTTTCAAGACAAGAATAGTATTAACAAATCTTACTTTATTTAAATGATTTACATATTCAAAACATTATTATTTAATAAACTGGTTGTCTTTGGCTTCTCCTTTTGATTGCAAGAAATCCGGCGATATGACTAATAGAAAATATAATGATTAAACCGAGACAATCTACAGAGTAATGACCTGCATCATAGCCAAATTTATCTAGTACCATTTTGCCTGTATGGATGCACGGTTCTTCAGGATCTTGTGGACAGTCTGCAATAATGAAGCAATTGTTTTATTTTTAAAACAATAAAATTTAAATATTAGAAATTTTCACATGTTATTATGCAGCTTAAGAAATATTCACTGCAATTTTTTTAATGTGTTTGATTTATTTTCAATACAGAATGAAAAGCCGATAGACTTCAAATCGTAAGAAACTCTACTAAAAGTAAATGGGGACTCAACTTGAGTCAAATTGAATGACAAGGAATCTTTTAGTTCTTCAATGGATCTTTTAGCTCTTGATATAGAGGTTTGCGTAAAAACCTTCCCATCGAAAGATTTGAATCTTTTACCGACTTCAAACCCTAGTGGAAATCAGTTTTGCTAATAACTACAAGCAAATGCTAATAACTGTTATAAATAGTTTGGTTTGAGACAGAAGTAGCGGTTATTTGCAGTTAATGGTAGTTATTTACAGTTATTTTTTAATTTTTGCACTTATTTACCGTTATTTGCGGATTCTTGCAGTTATTTTCTGATTTTTGTAGTTATTTGCAGAAACTTGCAGTTATTTATAGTTAATAATAGTTATTCGTAAAAATTTATTGTCTTGGAAATTTTTTCCTATATATAAAAAATTATAAAAATTGTTTAAAAAGCGTATAATTGTTAATAACTGTAAATAATAGCAAGAAATTGCAAATAACTGTAGATAAACGCAAATAACTGCTAATAACTGTTAATGAAATAGTAAATATGCTTATGAATGCTAATAATTGTTAATAACTGCTAATAACTGATGATAACTGCTATTAATTGCAAATAACCGCTACTTCTGTCTCAAACTAAACTATTTATAACAGTTATTAGCAGCTTTTAGCAGTTATTTGCAGTCATTAGCAATTATTTTTAATTATTAACAGTTATTAGCAAAACCGATTTTCACTAGGGAAAAGAAGGAAGTTCTCAATTCGATCAAATTTTTTTTTCTTTGTTACCTTTAAAATCCGTCATTTCTAAACCGATCTTAAAAAAACCTTTTTTTATCTGATAGAGGATGTCTCCACAAAGATCCCATACGTGTCTTATAACTACTCGGCTAATACTTGGTGAGTACAAGCAAATTATTAAAAACAAAAAAAAATTTTTTCGAAAAAAAAAATTACTATATCCTTGCATTACTCTAAAAGGGATTGATCGATTTGTATGAAAATTATTTTTTATATGAAGGAGGGTGTGTCAAAAAAATGTTTGATGAATATTTGAAAAAAAATTTTGAAAGTAAAGAAAGAAAGCGATAGATATCTAATAAAAAGTTAAAAAATATTTAAAAAACTATTTATAAAAATATTTTTTATCATATTAATTTTTAGATTTGAAACAATTTTTTTAGGCTGGTGTTAAATATTTAATCAGTAGGTCTACTCATATTTGATCTTTCAGTAAGAAGCTTCACTGGAAAGTAGGAAATAAAAAATTTTTAGCAAAAAAAATTAACCAACTTCAAAAACATTGCACTAAAAAATAACAAATAATATATTATCTTCAGAAATTATACGCATACTACACAGTACAGAATTTTTTGTAATTAGTCGAATTTTTTTTGTGCAAAACTTTATGTGTTAAAATTTTACAAACATGTATGTAAAATCACCATAAAAATTTTTTTAATTTAAAAATTTCTGTGTACTTTTAAAATCAACACAAAATTTTTGTAGAATTAACACACGGAGTGTACTTACAAGGAGAGTATTTGATTTCCGGGAAACGGATGTAGCTGAAACTACAGGATATGATTCTTTAATGAAAAAAACGCTGCCAAGTGCTTTGGGGCAATGCTTTCTCATAGAGCGCATTGAGTTAGAGTAATTTGATTTTATTTTTTTAAATACGATTTTAATATAAATGTCCCTATCCTCTGTATTGAAGACTGTCTTAATATCTACGAAAACTATATGAATTTTACTCTTTTTTACTTTTGCCATTTGCATAATGTGATTTTATGATGCTCTAAAATTAAAAATGCGTTTATATAATTGATTTTCCCAAGCTTGTCTTCTTAATACTATAACCAATAACTTGCATAAAAATTTTGGAACATTTTCATTGAATAGTTTACAAAAAATACCAAATAATTAAATAATAAACATTGTTTTAAAATTTTCAAAACACTTTAACGTTACAACTACGCTAAGGGAACCAGTTTTCAAAAGTTCATTTTATTTAGGCAATCGTAAATAATTTCACGTAAAATACCAAAAAATAAGTGAAATTCTATTCGAAATTTACAAAATGCTCTAAAATTAAAACTGCGCTAAGAAAATAAGTTTTTCCAAGCTTGCTTTAATTAGGCAATAACAAATAATTTGTATGAAAATTTTTGAGAAAATCTATCGAATGGCTTTTGTGTAATAGAAAAAAAATGAAATATGAACATTTTTTCTAAAATTTTCAAAATGCTCTAAAATTAAAACTGCGCTAAAAAAATAAGTTTTCCAAAGCTTGATTTATTCAGATAATAGTGAATAATTTGCATTAAAATTTTTGAGCAAACTTATCGAGTAATTTTTTTGCAATAGAAAAGAAATTAAAAATAAAAAATTTTTCAAAATTTTCAAAATACTTTAAAATTAAATATGCGCTAAGAAAAATAAAGAAAATTAGTTTTTAAAATTTCATTTTATTTTGACAATCATAAATAATTCCCATACATAATTTGAAGCTTTTTCATCGAGTAGTTTACGTAAAATATAAAAAAATTAGAAAAATTTTATTCTAAATTTTCAAAATCCTGTAAAATTAAAACTGCACTGAGAAAATAAGTTTTTCAAAGCTTGTTTTATTTAGGCCATTGCAAATGATTTCCATAAAAATTTTGAAGCAAATCTATCGAATGGTTTTTGTGTAATAGAAAAAAAATGAAAAATAGAGATTTTTTCCAAAATTTTCAAAATGCTCTAAAATTAAAACTACTCTAAGAAAATAAGTGTTCCAAAGCTTGTTTTCTTTAGACAATAGCGAATAACTTGCATACAAATTTAGAAGCAAATCCATCGAATGGTTGTCGTAAAATAAAAAATAAATGAAAAAAAAAATTTTTTTGCAAAATTTTCAAAATGCTCTAAAATTAAAAGTGCGCTAAGAAAATCAGTTGGTAAGAGTTTTTCTTCTCTTGGCAGTCGCAAATAATGTTCATACAAATTTTCAAGAAAATTCTTTCAGTAGTTTACGTAAAATATCAAAAAAATGAAAAATCAAAATTTTTTTAAAATTCTTAAAATGGCTCTAAAAAAACTGAGCTAAGAAGATCAATTTTCAATAGCTCCCCCCAGTTAGACAAAAAAATAAATTGCATGCAAAATTTGAAGTTAATCCATCGAGTAGTTCTCGAGATCTTATTGGCGTACTGAAATCATACACACACACACACACACACACATACTTACAGACATTTTCTGGAAACCACTTTTTTCGACTCCCTGAGTCTAAATATGTACAAATTAATGAAAAAATAGAAAAAAAATTTTTTTACCGATACAATGCTTTCACTATGAGAGCAAAAATGAACCCGTATTTTTTCTTTTGTGCTAATAGGCCCTATAGGCGAAGATATAAACATTCCTTTGAAAATGTATAGAAAAGAAGCGTTTATAAGAATTTGAATAGCTAAACAATTCAAAATTTTATAGGAAAATGTATGAATAACAGAAAAAAGTACAAGTTAAGAGCTTCAATTTAAGCCTTATTGCATTAAAAAAGCTTCTGTAGTTCAAAAGTTGTATCTAATTGAAAATTACTCTCTCTCTCTATATAATTAAAAATATATCGTCGCTGTCGCCGTCAGAAATAAGCCCCCTATTTATGCACCCTCATTTTTCGACTCCCCTCAATCCCCCTTTTTTTGGCTGAAAATTAGCTAAATGTAACTTAATTTTAGCTGAAAGTTAGCTAAATTTACATTGATTTTAGCTGAAATTTAGATAAATTTAACTTAAGTTCAGCTAAAATTAATGTAAATCTAGTAAACTTTGTACTTATCTACAAAATCGTGCGCATGAATATTCCGGAGCATCTAGTGAGTCTCTTCACTAACTGTATACCCAGGGTGGCTACTAGGGGAGAGGCACAGGATCTAGCAGTGACCTTTATACGCACTTTAACTGGAAGGAATTCCTTCCAAGTTCAAGGTGTGCATTTTTGGAATTTCCTACCTGCTAAAATTAGGTATCTTCAATCTCTCAGCAGGTTAGGACGGCAGTGAGGGGGTACTTGCTTGACCTCAAATAATATATACTTTCTTTATGTTAATTTATTATGTGTAGTCCCGTATATAGCTTAAAGGTGTGCTTGCATTGATAGTATGGTTGATAAGCGCATGTTTGAGAGTAAATGAGTTACTTTTTACTTTTTGACTTGACTCGTTTGATTTTTATTTTATTTAATTTTATTTTATTATATTCTATTTTAGTTTTTATTGCTTTGACTGATAGATATTAAATCGACAGATTTGTTTATTTTTATTTTTATTAATGTTTATCTGCGTATTTCACTATTGTAATGATCTGTGATATCACTCTGAAAAGTGACTTACTTATGTAATATTATTAGTTTTGGGAAATAGACCGTGATATCATGAGTGCAATATTTACACGTAACGTTATCGTATTATCATTTTTGTATTTTATTATGTATTATTTTTTTTTGTATTACACACTTTTTGTAAACTATTACAAAATAAATATATATCTATCTATCTATCTATCTAACGTTTAGCTGAATTTGAGCTAATATTGAGTTGAATTTTGTTAACTTTCAGCTGAAATTAAGTTAAATTTATCTGAATTTCAGCTAAATTATTCTCTATCTCTCTATATTATTATTACTATATTTCTCTTTATAACGCCGCTGTCGCCGTCAGAAATAAGCCCCTTATTTATGGACCCTCATTTTTTGACTCCCCCTCAATCCCCCTCTTTTTTAGCTAAAAATTAGCTTGATTTAACCTAATTTTAGTTAAAATTAACATTAATTTAGTCAACTTTTTGCTAAATTTGAGCTGAAATTGAGTTAAATTCTGCTAATTTTTAACTAAAACTAAGTGAAATTCAGCTGTATTTCAGCTAAATTAATTTTTTTTTATTTCTCTATATTATTATTTCTCTATATATCGCCGCTGTCGCCACCAGAAATGAACCCCTTATTTATGGACCTTTATTTTTGGATCCTCATTTACGAGGAGAGTGTCAGGGTATTGGGGCGCCGATCCTGCTCAAATTTTGGGAGATGATTTTAGATGTAGAAATATGAAAAAAGCCAAGGTACTAGACTCTAACACTCAATATTACTCTAGTTACAGGCGAATAAAGAAAATCACTATAGAAGTTACTAGATTTTGAAACGCTTATAATTCATTAGCATTGATAGCTAGAATTCTGAACCTTTTTCTAAATGAAAGTTGAGCGCAAATCCTTTCAAGTTATCACCTATACTTACGAAGACGAATTTCAGGTCCAATTTTTATCCCTCTATAACTTTAGAAAAAAATAATATTTCGGGATGCTATAAGTGATAATTCGAAAGGATTTGAGCTTAACTTTCATTTAAAAAAAAGGTTCAGACTTCTGTCTATCAATGCTAATGGATAATAAGCGTTTGAAAATCTAGTAACTTTTATAGTGATTTTCTCTGTTTGCCTGTAACTAGAGAAATATTGAGCGTTAGAGTCTAGTACCTTGGCTTTTTTCATATTTCTACATCTAAAATCATCTCCCAAAATTTGAGCAGGATCGGCGCCCCAATACCCTGACACTCTCCTCGTAAATGAGGATCCAAAAATAAAGGTCCATAAATAAGGGGTTTATTTCTGGTGGCGACAGCGGCGATATATAGAGAAATAATAATATAGAGAAATAAAAAAAAATTAATTTAGCTGAAATACAGCTAAATTTCACTTAATTTGAGTTAAAAATTAGCAGAATTTAACTCAATTTCAGCTCAAATTTAGCAATTCTTTTAAATTTTTTTCTACAAATTTTACATAAAAATGTAATTTTATTATTATATTCTTGTACATGTCTTAAAAAATGTTTTCAATGTTGAAAAATTTTGTGACGTAATATACATGTTTTCATTTCATTTTTATTTTTATGATATTTTTGGGTAAGTTGATGTCTTTGTGAATTGGAAAATCTTACAAATTTTTTATTACATATATTGTATGAAAATTTTTTTAATGTGTTCTTGCATATGTCTCAAACAATGTTTTCGATGTTTGAAAACTTTCTGACATAATTCACATGTATTATTAATTTTAATATTGTTATTTTTATGATATTTTTGAGTACGTTGATGTGTTTTCAAATTTGAAATTCTTAAAAATGTTCTATCGCATGTTTCACATGAAAATTTATTTTTGCATGTATGGTGGCACATCGGATCGTAGTTACAATCCACAGCCATTAACCAAAAAGAAAGAACGAAAGAAAATTTATTTTCATTAATATTTTCTAGTATATGTCTTAAATAATGTTTTCGATGCTTGAAATTTTTATGACATAATTTAAATGTGTTATTGATTTTGTTGTGATATGATTATTTAGAGATTGATACATTAAAAATCGAGCTTTGCAATTTTCGCAACAATATTTTTTATATCTGAAAATAAAAATATAATTATTATAATATAATGCTATCGGAAACTTAAAAAAAATTTTATTTAAAAATTATGAAATTTTGTTCTAAACAATATTTTTAATTTCACCTTTATTATTTTGTTCATTTTGTATGAAAATTTTATTCGCACATTTTGATCTTGAAATGGCTACATATTGGTTTATCTAAATAAATGCCAACTTATTCAAAACTTTGTCTTCGAGATATGTTGATGGTAATTGTCTACAATACAATACAAATGGTAATGATGTATGTTCTCCTGTGTCCAAAATAATTCTAGGTATAAACTATAGAACCTTCTTTATTTCCTGTTATAATTTCTGCTTTTATATTGAATTTGAACATTTCAATTATTTTTAATCTCGTGCTATTACATAACCCATCACTTACACTTAAATTTCTAGTCAACATAACAATAGAATATTTTTTAAGTATCAATTTATGTAACGGAAAACCTGGAAATTTTAGAGGATTTAAATATTTAATTGGAAGTTTTAATTCAATGTCTGTTTTTGTTTAATCGAGACCTTTATGCTTAGCATAATCTATATTGTAATATTCTTTTTGTATACTATTTAATTTTTTTTAAATAGTATCATTTAATTTATAAATATTTTCATTATGAGAAGATAAAATAATTTTATCGGATGAATCTTCATTTGGATCAATAGAGTCGCCATAAATTTTTATACATATATCGTTTGTTTTCCAATGTTCTGGTATTTTGAAATTGTGTATGATACCATTGCCAAGATTTGATAAAAATAATCTGAAATCTGATTATTATTTCTCATATTTTTTGTAACTCAGATACTTTAAATTTTGTCCAATAATCAGGAAATTTTAAAGTTTCATTCATTATAATTGTTTTTGTACCATGTTTAATTACAGGTAAAGTTTGCATGAAATCACCTCCAAGTATGAGTAATTTATTCGCAAAAAATATTTTTTCCATTAAACAAATATCTCTTATGAGCTTGTCTACAAGTTCTAATGCTTTTTTAGGTATCATTGATGATTCATCCCATGAAAATATATCACATTCTCTCATTTTTTTTTATCCAAATCTGATTTTATTATTATATTGTCTGCATTTTTTAAGTCCAAAGGTAATTTAAAAACTCTGTAACTTGTACAACTACCAGGTAATAAAATAGATGCTACACATGTCCAGGCCATAACGAAAAATTTTTTTCCTTTACTTAAAATATAATGAATTAAAGCATTATACAATAAAGTTCTTCCTATACCTCCAGGCCCATTAATAAAAATACATTTTCCATCAGGTTTTAGATTAAGGGGATGTAAAATACCGATATTACAGTTTTCCGAATTTTTCTTTCTTGATTTAAATTTTTTTTAAATATCTTTATATTAAAGCCTTCTATTTTAATTAATAAAAAGCATAATGTAGAAATATTTCGCAAAATTTTTAAACAAATATTAAAAATTCGAGAAATTGCAATGTCGTTAAATATGTATTAAACATATACTTTATTAGATCATCTTAATGATATAATTGAAAATTTCTCTGATCATTATTTAGCAATTGATGAAGATTTAAAAATTTTCGGTTATGTGCAAGCGTATTTTCTATTAATTTGGTATTTTCTATTGTTGTTAAAGGAATAGGTTTCGGTAAACCAAAATGTAAACATTTAAAATTTTCTGTATTTAAAATTTCATCGATTTCAAGTAAAGCATTATTTTCATTGTTGTCTAAAAAACCATCGCAAAAATATTGCTTATATTTATTCCAAATATCTAATGCTTATGTGAAACTATTATCTGCAATTAAAAACCAAGCAAAATTTTGTCTCAGTTGTTTTGGCATCATTAGTTGACAAGCTTCATAAAAAATTTTAAAAATTTCACCATCACATTCTACTAATCCCATAGCTATTGCAGCTTCTCTGAAAGTATCATAAACTTTTCCTCCATAAGTTTTAAGATCTTCTTCACAAGTAGCTCCTTTAACTCTATGTAGAATTAATTTTAAATGAAATCTTTCAACGTCTTTATAATTTACATTTACAAATCTTCCAAAACAATTCAAAAATTTTTTTCTGTTTGACCCAATGTTTATCAGATGAAAAATAATAATACTCAGCTATATTCACCTAAAAAATATTTTTTACATTTTTATCTTTTTTGTTTAATTCATACCAACCAGTTAGTGTAGTATTATGTTTTTTTGAAGGTAATTCAATATTATTTTTATCAAATAAAACGTATTGTTGATTTTTTAAATGTACGGCTAAACTCATCACAGAATGGGATTTGCCAATTATAGGTAAATCTGAAATTCTTTGAGCAGCTTCCATGGAACTTAAATATCTTGAATTTTCGTAATTTTTTATATGGTGATGTCGAGGGAGCCTAGCTCGGTTCCCGTTAAACACATTACATCAGGCTAGACTGTCTGACCCACCATACCGAAAACTTTGACTGCCAATGAATGGTTAGCCACTTTTGTGACCAATAATCAACCGATACCCAATGAGGTCGGATTTTTTAAGAGTCGCGATATAAATGGCACATATACTAATTTTCTTTCGGAAAAGAGTTAGAATTACCTGACCAGGATTCGAACTCATGCCCTCCGCGTTGAAGGCAAGAGCTCTATCCATTACGCCACCGTGCTCTATGTTTGCTCTATCATGTCCGTTTCTTAAATATTTAAATAAATATTTAACACTCATAATAGATGCACAATATTCAACATTGATATGGCAATTGTATTTTTTAAGAAGAGTCGAATTATATGAAACTACGAAAGTGATTCAAAACAATAGCATCGAATGTTGAAGACAAGTCAAAAGTAAACAGTGCTCCTGAAGAGGAAGGAAGTCAAGTAGTTATCAAGCAAGAATCATTTAATGATTTAACTAAATCAAATTGTAAAATAAAAGTATTATTAATTGCATTAATTAATATAAAGCAATTTTTCAATAAGTATAAGTGTTTTAATTTTATTATTAATTGCAATTTATCAATTAATTCGAATTAAACATTTTAATTTTTAAAGTTATTTGAAAATAAAAATAATTTATTCTAAATTAAATAGAAAAATTTTTAGTGAATTAAATTATATCAATGTGAAAAAAAAAGTTTTTAATTATCAAATTAGAAAAGTATTTAATATGTTTAAAAGTTTAACGTCAGGTGGGGGTTAGCACGATCGCGCGCAGCGCCTTGCCCCTAGTATATTTATTAATATTTTTAGTACGTAACATATGATCAAATTTTTACCCTATTTTATCTGCATTTTTTAGTCACCTGTAACTTTTGAACCATATAAGATTTTTTAATGCAACAAAGTTTAAATTAAAGTTTTTAAATTCTACTCTTTTTTATTTTTCATACAATTTTCTGTAAGAAATTTAGATGTTTGGTTATCCAAGATCTTAGAAAGACTTCTTTCAACTACATTTTCGAAGAAATGCTTATATCTCCGTCTACAGGGCCTATTAGCACAAAAGAAAAAACACGGGTCCATTTTTTTTAACAAAAAATCATATGCTGCAATTTCAGCCAAATCCGTTTCCCGGGGGTCAAATACTCTCCTTGTTAGTTATTCAAATAGTCTCATACTTTTAATAATTATATATTAGCATTATTATTAATTATGCAATAAAAATGTGTCCTCGTTGAACTCTCAGCTCCTTTGTCGGGGTCGTGAAGTAGGGATACACTGCCAGGGTAGTACTGCGCTTATTCTGTGTGCGATGAGTCAGTCTTAGTTCGCCCGGTGCCGTGTCCGTATCTACTCTGGGTGTCGTTTAGTGTGTGTGGCGCGTGTTGGAAGTGAGAATTAGTGTGTACAAGTCTGGTGTCGTGAGTGAAGTTGGGTAGTTCTTTAATTGTTGGTCGGAATTCAAATTCTACCATAAGTGACCACCAAGTCGCGAAGCTCGTGGTTGTTCGGTTCCCGCCATTTTCGAAATCAAGTGACCGCGGTGTCGCGGAGCTTATCCTGGATCCTTGGAGGCGTGCGTGCGATCACCTAAGTGTGAAACTCCCGCTTTTGAAGGAACGATCTAGGTAAGCTGAACTTTCCTATAACCGTTGGATCGCAAGACCTTGCTGTGTACTTTACTTGCTCTTTTTTTTGTTATATAATTCGCTGTTTTCCTTTTCTTATTGTATAATGTGCTGTTTTCTCTTCCTTTTGTATGATGCGCTGGTTTCTTTTTCTATTGTATAATTCGTTGTTTGTTTCTATTGCGTATTCACCGTTTTTTCATACTGTATAATTTTATTATTTTGTTTCCTATTTATAATTTGTAATTCCCTTGTGTAATTGTTAACTATTTTGAACTGCAAATGAAAGCATAGACTGTAATCGCGTGGTTTTGTTTTATCGACCCATCCGTCCGTCCTACACTTCCATTAGCTTGCATTGCTTAGCCTGTTTTTTTGCTAACAAATGCTTTAAATGCAAGGTGAATTTTAGTTTGTAAATATTAATATCTGCTAACATGGAGTTCATGAAATTGTGGTCTCGGATTTTCTTCTAACTTTGATATATTTTTTCTTATCTAATATTATGAAAGAAGCCTTATTTTTAAGGTGTAGCTCTCGATTCTTGCCAAGTTATCAGCAATTCTCTACTAAAAACAATGACATGAGATCTCACGTGAGTTCTCACGATCGAAAATGAAACGACACCTTATATGACAAGTCACATGAGATGTCACGTGATGAAATAAAAACCTTCTAGAATAAGTACTTCAAAAAATGTGTAACTATAAAAAAGATGCAATTTTTTTTTTAATTTAGACAAATCTGCTGATAATTAGGCAACCTCGAGAGTTGCACGTTAGAAATAAGGCTTTTTCCATAATTTTATAGAAGAAAAAATATCTCAAAGTTGGGAGAAAATCTGAAACTCAAATGTCATAGACTCTTCTGGTAAGTCCAAAAATTTTTATACTTTTTTTCTTCTTTAACGTCGCTATATTTATGCTATTCGTGATTCTAATTAGCAACGGAGCTCGATATTGTATTTGTAAACAAAGCACATGTAATGTACAGTGGAGATTCTATCAATCAGTTGCTAAGAGCAGGATTTAAACTTAGAACCCCGAGATTACGAATCCAATGCTCTACCAACGAATATAGACGCTTATAGAAGCGTACTTTTAAATGGGCGATTTCGTCTAAAAATGAGTTAGTTCTCTTATCCAGCTACTTGGGGGCGCCACCAAATTCCATGTATTTTTATATCTATATATATTATATGTATTTTTATATCCATATATATTATATGTATATAGCACATTTTTCATATGTATAGATATACAAACAATGTTAAAGTGTTACCCAGGCTTCCGAACAAAAAATGTAACCCAGAAGAATCCTTCTATAAGCGTCTATCTTCTTTGGCTCTACCGACTGAGCCACTAACCGGCTCTATTCCTATGATATACTCATATTAACCTTTGAAGGGCCGTAAAGCCGATATATCGGCTCAAAAACATAATGCTAGGATACCTCTTTATCATTAAGTAAATTGATGCGCTAAGTTCGTATCTGAAGTTGGTTTGACCTTATCACTTCAGAATCAAGGTCAATAAAGGTCATTTGAAGGTCAAACCTAGCAATATGGTTTGAATCATTGCAAAAGATATATTTTTATGTTTTTGGAGGCACTGAGTTCGGGCTTTACGTCATTTTGACCTCAAATAAAAAGAGAGATAAAGATTTCTCCAAGGTCAGGTTGAGAATGTACCCAGGGAAATATTTAAAATTGGTTTTTATGTTTTTGAGAACGCTTGACACCGAATTTTCTTATTCAACCAGAAATACTTTTTGCTAGAAAAGTATATATCATCATAATTTAGATCGTACAATTATAACTAGAAATTTATTCTAGGAGGAAAGATAGTGAAAAGGGAATATTGCTTGATTTCTGAGCATACGTATGACATAAGCAGATCATATGTTTCTACCGATTTGTTTTCAAACAGTATCGTAATAAAAAACAACGTAAGGACGTAGTTCAAACAGTATTTAAACATGATCGTATAATAGAAAAACACCAGGTACAAAATCATAGAGGATACACTTGACAAAAGCGTATTCATAGTGCGGCATAAGTCACTTATAGAACGCCTGCATACAGGCAACCACTGACGCGGAAGAGAGGCTAATTCCACTCTCGACCGCTATGTGGCGAAACACCGTCGTTGAGCGTCCTGACACAAGAACAATGGTCTCAACGGTATAAGTCCGGAAAAGAAACTTGACGATTCGCTTGCGACAAGCTTTTGCTAACCGTTACTCTACCGTCACTCTACCGTTACAATACTTTCGTACTTTTCATTCCATCGTTTGAGTCAAGTATCTTCTCTCGTTTTTCACTTTGATACTTATTTTTATTACCTTTTCTACGGAATACCTTTTGATCTTGAGTTGGTCTTTTCATATATACAAAATTGTGGTATTCAGCGTAACAACTCATTGAGTCCATCACCAGTCAACAACAGAAATTTCTTTCCTTGAGCCAAAATAATGAGTGTTAGGAGTAGTGGTGAATCAGAACCAGAAGAGGAGTATGCTGACGATCGGACTGGTGCATGACAACCAAACGCTTCTTCAGGAATCTTTGATGATCCTGAGAGAGATGACGGTGTATTTTTCGATTCTGTCTATTTCTCTTCCATAAAAGACTTTGTAGGTCATGCTAATTTTTATGAAAATATTCCTATAGCAGAGCATACTCCTTTAGCACACTTTGAATTCTTTATGGATTCGAATATTCTCAAAGTAATTTTGGAACAAACAAATCTCTTCCAGAAGCCAAATCCCGATCCATTGCATTCTAATTTGGCTCCATGAAAAGATGTAACAGTAGAAAAATTGCGAATCTTTCTCGCTCTAACTATCAATATGGGCCATGTTCGTAAGTGTAATATCAAAGATTATTGGAGTATGGATATATTATTCACTCCAGCATTCAGAAAATACATGACCCGTAATAGATATTTTTAAATTTTACGTTTCCTGCATTTCGAAAATAATAGGGACAATGCATCACCCTACAAGAACCACCCTCTGAGGAAAATTAAACCTGTAATAGATTTTCTAAATCAGAAATTTTCCTCTACTTTGCATCCTGGGAAAAACCTTTGCATTGATGAAAGTTTGATGCTGTGGAAAGGAAGATTGAAGTTCAAGCAATATTTACCCTTGAAAAGACATAGGTTTGGTATAAAATTTTTCGAATTGGTTGATTGTGAGGCTGGATTCCTACTTCGATTTATTATCTATACAGGAGCTGATACAGATTATGAAAAATTTGATTTGGGAATCTCTGGAGATATAGTAGTTGATTTCCCAACACCATATTCCAACAAAGGTCACGTTATCTTCGTAGATGATTGGTACTCGTCTCCTCAACTTGCTAATTTTCTCCATGACAAAGATACTGGTATGTGTGGGACCATGAAGAAAACCAGAAAAGGAATGCCCAAGCTTATCAGTAAATTAAACCGAGGTAAAATTGAAGTAGCCCATGCCCATTCTTGGTTAGCAATAAAGTGGATGGACAAGAAAGAAGTTTTCATGATAACAACAGTCCATGAAGTTGGTTACGCAAGTACAGGGAAGAAGCATTGAAGTACTAATAAAGATATTATAAAACCAATATGTATACACTGAAAGACTATTGGCGCAGCCTGTTACCTTCAAGGTTATGTGCAACTCTGATTCGTTACGTTTTGAGGTATACGCGCAATCGGAGTAGCAGTTACTCAGATTTGAGTTTCCCTGACGCTGATCGAGCATATGTACAGCGCCGTTTCGTCAAAACAACGTTTACACACAAATGATCGGAGCAGGCACAGTTCATTTTCAGTACTTTCTTTGTCGTTTTCGGCACACCGATAGCGCTGAACGCGTGGCGCTAGCGTAGTCAGGGAGAAGGGCAACTAGCAAGCAAAAAGTTTTTCAGTGTAGTGGACTACAATAAAATATGGGAGGGATTGACAACATAGACAGACAACTTTCATTGGCAGAAACGATTAGAAAATCTACTAAATGGTATCGAAAACTTTTATTTCACTTACTTGATTTTGTTCTGGTAAATTCTCATGCATTACATAAAATGAAAAATACTACTGACAAAAAGATTTCTTATCCTCATTTTCGTTTAGAAGTGGTGAGAGGCTTACTGGGGATAAATTCTGATGACTTGCGTCATTCATGTCAGTCGAATGACTCTTGACTTACTGGGAAACACTTTCCTAAGAAAATTGATCAAGAGAAAAAGAAAGAAGGCATTGCTGAAAGAATTGCTGTTTATGTCTCATGAATAAAACCAGACATCGAAGCACTTATGAATGTAAAACTTGTCAAGTTGTTCTATGTATAGATCCGTGTTATGAAACTTATCACACCAAAGAAGTCTTGCCTTGATCAAGTTGGAGAAAATTATAAAAAATAAAAGAAAGTCATAAAGTCAGATGTTATAGATAGATTCATATGGATCTTAGATGAGCAATGTGATAAAAATACAGAATAGACTTCTGACAAAATGGATAAATGTCTAAAAAATGAAAAAATGTATAAAAAAAAAATAAAAAAAATGTATAAAAATGTATTTAAAAAATTGAAAAATATAAAAAATTCAAAAAGAAGCTACATTACTCTCTACGTCCACGTCGTTAGCTCTGGGCAAAGCAGAAGGAGAGTAGAAGGCCTAAAAACTCCACATTTAAATAAAAAAGCATGAATTAAATCACATAAACCCTGAGATTGCCATATACCATTAAAATAAAATTGGACAAAACAATGCAACAATAAATAATAAAAAATAATATAATAATAAAATTCAAAGAATAAAAACTTGATACCGAAGTTGTCATAACTATTAATAAATAGAAACAGAATCACTCATTCTTTCTGCATTCATTCAACCATCATTCACGCTAATAAATACATTCATTCCTTGAATCTATATATAAGACAAAACAAAATAAATTAACATAAAATTAAAATACTTAAAATTAAGAATAAAATTAAGATGTGTTGATTATATAAACAGAATAATTTATTAAAAAATACGTAAATAAATATTTTAATTGATTATTTCTTTTATATAAATTCTAGTAAAGTTATCTTTTTCGTTTAAATATACATTACATGTTTTATAAACGAAAATGAATTTTTAGTGCTTTCATTTATTATTTATTTTTATAAATGACTTACTAGTATTCGAATATTTATTATTAATTTATTTTATTTTATTAACATTGATAATAACTTCTGAAAAAAATTATTCACATTCTAAAAAGATTAAAAGTTACGTACAACAAGAAAATTTTTTAAATATTTTATTGAGAAGTTAATTTCAATGTTAATAAAATTAAATGAAATTGTCATATCAAATTGTTTTTTTATATAATTCATGCATCATCAAATTAAAAAAAATCATTCTTTGTTATTAATTAAATGAATTTTATAAGTTAATTAAATTAAATTATTTATGATTGATTCATTTAATTACATACATAATATGAGAACTTAAAACACATTTTTTAAACACAAAAAGATTCAAAATCACATACAAGTATAAGTATAAAAAAAAATATATACTGTTAAAAAATATTTTAAAAAATTAAAAAGCAAAACAAAGCATAAAAAAAGCAAAAAAAAAGATGCTTGAGCCAGGATTCGATCCTGAGCAGCTAAAACCAAAAGCAAGAGTGCTAGCCACTAAGCCACAGCGATATTTTGAATCTTAAGACATGAAATGATACATGCTTATCTGCCCCTACATAATTTAAAATAAAGTTTAGAATTAAAAATTAAAATTATTATTCGTAATTAAAATATGTAAGAATCTATATTTTTGCAAAAACTATTTATAGTCCAAAAATATAATATCTGACTATAATAAGTCACGAGTATTATATGTATTTTTTATATTTAAAACTATTTTTTTGGAAAATTATCAAATAGTTATTTTTCTGTACATCTATGTACATTACAAATTTTCAATTAATTTAGAATCATTTAATTATGTAAAGAAAATAATATAGCACGAACACAAGACATATACCTACTATAATACATGTTATATAGAATCTCCACGACCATTACTATTGATGGGTAAAGCGATCACAGCGCTTTCACTCTTGTGGTAGGAGAAAGAATCAATCGTGCTCGCTTAAGAGAACTTTCCTCACTACGGGAGTTACGGGACCTGTATCTACGACCGTGGGCTCGGTCCATGATAGGAACATTGTACATAGTTGATGGGTGATACAAGACATAAATTTGGGCACTTCTAAAGGAGGTTTCGAAACCTCAAAACCCGGCCCCTTGAAGGTTAAAAAATGATCAGCTCTTTT
Source organism: Anastatus disparis (assembly GCA_017163975.1). Classification (NCBI taxonomy): domain Eukaryota; kingdom Metazoa; phylum Arthropoda; class Insecta; order Hymenoptera; family Eupelmidae; genus Anastatus; species Anastatus disparis. The sequence goes on along the minus strand of JAFFSR010000123.1, from coordinate 442,192 downwards.
CGTAATCATTCGTTTACTTTCGCCTTCAAACGACAATGTAATATTGTCAAATGAGTTTAGTTTGTTTATGATTTTATTGATCCACGCTCACATCCATCAGTAGTTATTGGGGATCCATGGATTGTCACAACAAACCCCCACTCCACCACCCCAAAGGTTATTGACCACTAGGTCAATGACCTCTGAGAAGGCGAAGCAGGGATTTGTTAGGTATGGTACTGAAACAACTGGAGGGTCACTTACCCCCTCCTAGAAATTTAGAGTGGGGATGAACTAAAGGGTTTTACCCCTTCCTACAAAATGGGGATAAAAAATATTTTAATCGATATTTCAAAATTATTAATTTAAAATTTTGTAATATAATCCTTTTTAATTATCGAAATAATAAAAACTTGAATTATAAAATATGAATTTAAAAGATTTTTAATTTCCAATTATTATAAATTTTTATATTGAATCAGAAAATATAAAATTTACATATAAATTATTGTGTGTATGAAGGATGAGGAGTTGGTAACAGACAGGTAAATGAAATACTCATGTTTTAAAGTTTAACAACACATTAATTATTAATAATAAAACATTACAACCTAGCATTCATACAATTAACTAGTGTGTACATATGATAAATAATAAATTCGTGTATGATTATAAACACATCTTCTTTTCCTGAAACTAGATTATTCTTTCTTAATAATTCGATGAGATCATTTACAAAATTATCATTAAAACTAGACATTGTGCTTTTTATATCGCTAGAAGTATAGTATACATATTGACATTCCTGACTATTTTCTAATACATTTTTCATATTTATAACCATTTCTTGTAATATATAATCTACAGATTTTACAACAGTATTTAAATATCTAATTCTATAATCTATACATTTTGATAAATCTTTTAAACGTTCAAACGTGACACGTTTAAATACTAGTGACCGATTAAATCGACCATATTTTTTCGGTGGTCCACCACACTCCTCTCCTTCTGGTTGTGCGTCATTGGGTACCAATTCAAAAGCTCTCTCGTGAAAACTAATCATAAAACGGATAGTATATCCAGTAATAGATAGCCGCTGATCCAGCATAGATTCCTCCTTATAGCAAGTGAAAAAATCTTCATTTTCATTAAATTCCTGCTTTGACGCCTCCCAACAGTCCAGTGACAGAGGTAAACCTTGAAAATTGGCTCCACAGAAGCGTATTACGGGTGCGAACTCCTTTTTGCCTTCGCCGCCTATATTCTCCAGGCCTACCTGGATGATTTTTCCAAAAGAGCTGTTCAGCCCGTAGACCATTGGCAGAACCTGCTGCCAATAATTTTTCTTGCTGTTTTGTTTTATTAAATATGCCAAGCTATTACCAAATGTCTGCTCCAGGCTTCTCTTTTGACTAACCATCTTACTTGAGTTTTGTTGTTACTGCTGCTTTCACCGTCGTCAAACTGTGGCTAGACTGAGTGAGTGCCGCTTCTTTTATACTGTGAAAATTGGTGGGGGCGCCGCAAAAAGCTGTTGTGTGACCAATCAGAGACAATTAAATATCATGTTACTCGTACGAGATTTTTCCCACAAAATTCTTGACTATAGTATCATTTTTCTGCAAGTTCTGTGAGAAATTTTCCAAGAATTTCTTGAAATCCAATCCGCTAGACATATAATACAGAAACATGATACAATGATGACCACAAACGTTGGAATATTCGCTTTGTAAGTGTTTATTATTCCATCTAAATTTTTTACAATTTTGCTGAATACGTCGTAAATATTGTTGAATTTGTGGTGGTTTACCAAGACTATCAAAGTACACACCTGTGCCATACTTATCAACGTATATGGCAACCCAGTGCGCACCGTGCTGGTTATAATTTTGCGTATTCAGCACAAACGCACAAGGTTTCACCCACATCAGGGGAATCCAATCTTCTGGATAAACGCCTACTGCGTAAAACTTGATCCTCATCAGATATTAAACAATATCTTTTAAATTCATTGCGGAGAATTTCTGAAAATTCTTCCGAAATCAGCGATTTTACGCTGGGGTTAAGTTTCAGTAGCTAATGTTTCAGATTAGCAACGTTATTGAGTGCACACACGTAATTTAAATAAGGTGATTTTAAGTAATGATGCATGCACTGTACATTGCTGAAATTTAAATTTCCAAAAGATGGACAATCTTGTTCTTTTTCTAAATTTTGAATCTTACAGGTGGTGACCTTGGAAAGTAGTTCAAGCTTTTCTTGACCTCGCACGGAAATTGTACGACAATTAATGCAAATATCTTCCAAATTTTTGTATAATCTTTTTATCGATATATCACCTTCGTACCATTCCAGACCATGATGATTCAGTGTCACCCAATCGTTCTGTCTCAAAGCATTTTTAGGTAAGCGTCTTAAATTACAAGGAGGCGCCACAATCCAATAAGTGATGAAGTTTTTTTGAATAGCAAGTACAGCCACCTCCTTTGGAATCAAACGATTTTTGTTGTCCTTTAAAAACTGCACATCAATTACCACGTTCATACTGTTTGCAATGAAAGTTGTTCGCCGACTGAGATAATAAAGCTGGCTTTGCTTAACTTCAATAGTGAGAAATTTACCCCCCCACCACCACTACTTAACGGTAGAATCATAGCGGTACAATCATACATAGCGGTATAATCCACGACAACCTGTCTCGACGAGTCAATTTCGAGCAAATTGTCGTATTCAGCATAAATTATACAATTTACAGCGCTCTCTAGTGGGTCGTCGAATTTAACATCAATTCGTACATTACAATTTTTTATCAAATTCCAATGACTACCATCACTCGCCGATAAATCAGGTGTCAAATCCAAAGCGAATAGGCAGTAACCGTTTGGATAGTCTTCACGGTTAATCGAGTTGCCTGAATTCATAAAATGAATACCTGTGCCGGAAAAAATGCATGATAAGCATCAACGTACATTTTGCTTTTTTTGAAATCTGGCTGTAAGGGCTTCGATGGCACTTGCATTCCATCAACGTACAGACACAAAAAATTTATATTAATATTCTTGACATTGAATGTGTCAAGACTTTTATCTCCGTTTTAAGCTTTATTTTCAACAAAACTAAGTATAATTCTTTTCGGCAGTTGACCTATATGACATTGTCAATTGTTTCCCCATGCACACCATTATGTAACGTAACAGCCTTAACTTCTACACGTGTCAGTGGGTATTTTGCAGTAGTCTGTGACAATAGTTTTTCGTGTGCTAGCACAAGTGAAGGATTTAATCTTACCCGACGCACAAAAAGCGTAGCCTCGGTAATATTTACCGTGAAAGCACCAGCGGGATCCATGAGACAGAATCCATCACGAGAACGCATAAGCCTTACTCTAACTTCAACACCACCCAGTCATAATTTGTCTTGATTAAAAACATCACAATGTAGATGGCCGAGTAAATCAATCTTTTTGCCAATCATGAGTGACTTACGTTTATTGAGACCTACATTACCACCTGTGGTATCGTCCATTTTCCCTGCTGTATCATCGTACCACAAACCACTCGTTAAATGAGACGTTTTAGTTGTTGGACCATAATTTAGTAATGTTTCAATGTTTGCTCTGTATGCATAAGCATTGTTTGGCGGTGAAACAGGTAGTGCATGTTACACTAACACTCACACTTAACATTGTGTGAGACAAGTCTAGATATTCAGTGTTGCCAGGGATTGTAAATTCAATTGGTGATTGGACGTTGAGTGAAGATATCGGTCTGTACTCTACCCAGTAAGAGCCTTCAATTGCAGTCTGTGTCGAGGGAAATTCAAAGAGTGATAATTCTGACTTGATTGACTGACAAGATTCTGTATGCAACAACGCCATCTTGAAATTTTAATTTTCGAAAATATCTCTAGCTACACGTGCTTTCTTATTCTACTTCTTCTTCTTCTTTTTCGCAACCTTACCACTTTTCGAGCGTTTAGCCGCTAAGGTGTTTGTAGTACCAGGTGCACTCGACGACTAAACTGACGATGTCTTCTTCTTCTTTTTATATTCAGATTATTCCCCCTCTTTTGCACTCGACTCATCCAAGAGCAATTTGTCCAGTGCAACGTCAGTTTTTGTTTTGAGATTTTTACCACTCTCGCGAATGCGCTTTTTGGCCGCCTCTTTTACAGGTCTGCCACCTAGAGTGACATCATCTAGGATATTTTTACTTGCTCGGAGAGCCTCTTTACCGACCACTATTGCACCTTGCTTGATCTTCGGTATAGCTGCTCGGAAGAGACCTTTCAAAAAACATCTAATAATTTTGAAGAGTAGGGTAATACTTTTTATATTTGTAGACTTGTGGTACCACGGTCAGTCGTGATCGACAATCATCCTCTGCACCTCTTATGAGAGAAAATTTTAAAAAAGTTTAAATTAAATTTTAAAACTTAAATCGACACTTAGTCTTTTTAACTTCTTACAAGACCAAATGTCAGAAGTTAAAGTTAAAATTTAAAAATTAAATCGACACTAAGTCTTTTTAATCTCTTACAAGAGTAAATTTCAGAAGTTAGAGTTAAAATTTATAAATTAAATTTTTGAAAACGTTCGCGAACTTACAAGTGCAATCCTCAATTACGATCAGTGATGACGATAGTGTAGTTATTACAGAGGACACCAATCGAGTGATAAATGTCGCACCGTTGATTAACTTTGTTAATCATGGTGCACCATTTCTCATACCAATCAATCAATACTGGCTCATACACCAGGAGCCACTGATAGTCGGTGATGAGGTAATGGATAATATAAATGTGCATCAGGAGTTGGTCGAAGATGAAATACCGGATCAAGTAGTCATTTAACAACAAGAAGTAGAAAATATCGGACAGCAACAACAAGACCAACTACGAGAAGAAAATGTACAAATGGAGGGAGATGCTGAATCTTTAGATTCAGCATTCTGGTCAGAGGCTGAGACCATTGATCAAATGAACCAAAATGACCCTGACTACATTCCGATAGAAGAAGAAGAGGATGTCGAAGAGGAAGATATTCACCAAAATTATTACGAGTGCAGAGCAGATGAAGCTCGTCAGCATCGCATAATTGCAACGATAAAGGAGTTTTGGCGTACTGAGATGCGAAAACTGCGCTTGGAGCGAGACAACAACATGAGACGTGCTGAGCAGCGTTTCCGCCGATTACGAGAAAAAAGAAGAGAAGTTAAAAGAATCATCCCCGTGCCACAACGTAAATCAGATCCGTCAGTGGAACGACCCTGCCGAAACTGGGATGTTCGTTATGGTTGTACCAATAGATTTTATCGACAAGGAATCCGGTTGTGGTCAAGATGTGATGACTGCGGGCTCTGGCTCTGCCCAGACTATCCAGCAGACTGTGCATTGTCAGAATGACAGTATAATATAAGTGCACGTGCATGCATTTTTGTGTGTTTAAAATTTATTTTTTTAAACTTATGTATTTTTGTGTGTGTGTTTTAAATTTATTTTTCAAAACTTTTAAAATTATGTGTTTGTGTGACAAATTTTATTTTAAATATTTAAAAAAATATTTTTCGTGTATGCGGCGTGCGTATGCGAGTGTGCGTGCATGTGTGTGTGCGTGCGTTAAAAATGCGTTATATATGAATAATAAATTTTTAATTTTAAATTTGTGTGCGTGTGTATTTTATATTTAATTTTATACGTAGAAATAAATTTTTAATAATATTTTTTTTTTAACAGTGGGCTAAAAATACCACTTTTGCTCCCGGCACGGAAAAAGAAAAGTGCTAATTTTAGCCTCACTGTTAAAAAAAATCGTATATGCACCACGGAAGATAAAATGGACAACCCATAGCACGAGTTTGCCACCCTCGGCTTCGCCTCGGGTGTCAATTCACTCGTGCTATGGCCTGTCCTTTATTTTACCTCCCTAGGTGCATAATATACTATTTTCTAATTATTTATTTGATTTATTTAAAAATAAGTTTATTTATTTATTTTTTGTGGGGTATCATGTACTGTCACAACAATACCCTCAAACTATCTTTTCAGAGGTCATTGACTCTATGGTCAGTAACCTTTGGGGTGGTAGAGTTGGGGTTTGTTATGACGGTCCATGGTTCCCCAATAACTACTTCCATCATTTTATCCTTTTTCTTATAGTTCTATATCTCTCTCTATTTTTAAATATATTAACAGAAGAAAATACGAGAAAGTCATTATTTAACCTTTGATCATCATTTCAATCATTATATTTAAACACAAATAAATCTGTAAAATTTCCAAATTTTACTATTCAAAATTTTGTATTATTCGTGAATTTTTATGTTAAAATTTTTACTTCGAAAATTACACAAAAAAAATTTGTAAATTTTAACACAAAAAAATTTGTGTTTTATCTGTAACACTTATGTGTGTTAAAATTACAAATTTTTTTCCACTGTGTACGCATCCAATACATGTATAGCGAACATATAGACTATCTAATTATTTACTAGAGCAGAAACAAATTATTTTTTCATTAGGCTGCTTACAAAGAAATTAGATAATACGTAAGACAATATATACATAAGAATATTAGACTTTTTGGAGTCGGTGACAGCCTAGAAAAATTGCCTGAAATCTAAAAAAATATGATAAAAATATTTTTATAAATAGTTCTCTTAATATTTTCTAACGTTTAATTAGGTATACATCGCTTTCTTTGTTTACTTTCAAAAGTTTCTTTTAGATTTAAGGTAATTTTTTTTAGGCTGCACGGAGAGCCCTATCTTAGTTAAAAGATGGTGAACGATTAAGCATCCTCTCGTGACTGTATGATAACTATCGTTTCACAGTAATCGTAACATTAATAATAAAAATATCTTTTACACAGAAAATATATGTTCATGCTTGACATCTTACTCTTAACGTTTCAAAGAATCTTGGAGAATAGAAACCCATCCTGCTTATTTTGCGTAGCCACACTGCGGGAATAAGAAATCGTACACTGAAAATCTTTGTGAATACACGACAAATAAGCGTGCACGTTTAGTTAACTGTAGCGTGATTGAGATCTCTGTGAATCGGCGAATAGTTTACTGAATAACACCATTACGTCGCTCTGATACTAAGTCTACATATCTTATTCCTAGAATTTATAGGTTAACACTTTCAAGCAGCGCGATTTGAAGAGAAAAGGGTTCTCCGTGTGGCACTGATTCTGAAAATTCTGATATTTTTATGTATATATTGTTTTACCTATTAGCTAATTTATTTGTGAGCAGCCTTAAAAAAAAAATAAATTGTTTGTGCTCTTGCAAATAATTAGATAATTTATGATATTTTCCCGACACATGTATTGGAGTGTAGTATGCGTATGATTTCTAAAAATAATTTATTATTTGTTATTTTTTAGTGCAGTGTTTTTGAAATCGGTTTTTTTTGTTAAAAATTTTTTTTTAATAAATGCTCTGAAATTATTACTATAAAAAGTAGTATGAGCACTTTTAATATCTTTATTTGCAGTATATGTATTCATTTCTGTTTAAATATATATATATACACTAGGAGGGGGTACCACCCTACTTGCAGTGCTCGCCAACCCCCGTTATGAATAAGTCATTCATATCAACTAAGCCACGAATTAATTGAGCTTGTTGTGTCCGTATTTCTTGTTAATCTTCGCTAAATACTTCTATTATTGATTATGATGTGTTAGCTGTAATAATGAAAAATCTTACACAGTTGAAATTCACCGAGAAAAATAAGATACCCAAATATTGTGTAATATTATATTTTACACATTAAATATGTTTTTAAAATAATTTCACACAAATTCTGTTTATTAATGAGAAAGGCGTACGTTAGAAATATATGCTCACTACTTACGAAATTTGCATGGATCTTGAGTGTATTGAGTTTAAGGACATTTCCGCACTCCTAAGAAAAAACGTTCTATCTAAAATTTTTAAAATTTTTCATTTTCTTACATGAATGGAAAGATAAACATGATGTGCAAGTATTGCCGTATGCAAAATGGCTCAAAATATTTTTTAACTTGGTAAAAGACGCTAGAATAGTTTGTCCTATCTACAAAAACACCTTTCCTAAGCTAAAATTCGGAAAGTACCATTTACGAAATCTAAATTTTCTCGATCCCAAGATCAGATAGGACGTTTTTTCTTCGAGGGGCAGATTTACTGTGAACCGCTGAACTAAAGCATTTATATCACTATTCATAATATCAGTTTCCTGTATAAAATCACTGAAATAGAAGGGCCTATATATTTGTAAATCATCAACAAACAACATGAATTTCTTATACTTGTGGATATTGCGAAGATTTTTATGAAAATTGAGAATACAATAGGACCTAAAACACTCCCTTATAGGACTCTAGTGTCAAGTTTTACCCAACCGTTTATCTTATCGCAATCGGCAGTCTCAATTATTTGTGTTTTTCTCTGCTATATAAGATGCAAACCGAAGAATTACCTCATTAGAGCTGCCCAAGAGTCGTCTTAACTTTCTTAGTAATTATTCTCGGGGCACAGTGTCCAAAACTTTCAAGTCAAACAAAAAGTGAAACAACACTATTGTCATTTACTTCTTATCGATAGCCACCTGAGCATCTTTGAGAATATTGGAGAGTGGCATCTAAGTGCTATAACCAGCATGAAAGCCTGCTTGACACTCATTCAGAAGGTTATTCGCGTTCAAAAAACATAAAAGTTGTTGATAAGTAACGCGTTTCAGAATCTTTGAAGGCTTACAAAGCCTCGCAATCGGTCGAGTTTGACTTTGACTCTCAACGGTTTTCGATTTGGCTAGAGAAAGCAGGTGCGCTTTCTTTCAGTCATAAAAAAATGTGGATCATCTAAATGAAACATTGACTACAGTTGCCAGATACTCAACTAAAGAGATAGAGGCCAGTTTCATCATAGGCACTAGGATCTCGAATCAGCAGCAACTCTCAGAATCAACCTTATGAAAGTTAAACACCGACAGCGAATCAGAATGTGGTATTCTGAGAATACTTTCAACATTTTCACAAGTAAGAGCAGGCCCGTTTTTAGCGGCTGATGTATAGTAATTTAGAAGAACTGCCAGGGAGAAATACTGTAATGTGGATGGCAAAGCCTTGTTGGCCAGTCCCAATTGATAAAGAGATAACAATTTAAATTTCTGATCACATGATTGATCAAGCAGCTTTACAATATGTTCCATGTTCGTCAAGTCAAAAAGCTATACTACTGGATGTTTTCTGCCCGACCTGTTCTTGCTGCCTTCCTATATGCAAGGCTCCTCTCCTTTATAAGAAAGTCGCCTGAAACTTATGGCTTAATTCGAGGATGAATGAAAGTAAATCTAAGAGGAGTACTTGGATGGGTGTGTGCGCGTTGTCATAAAATGTACTACATATATAGAAAACCTGTACTTATGAGTACGTGCTAGATGACATGAAATGTCCCATGTATGTATGTATGTATGTATGTATATACATATATATAAACCAAAAAATATACGGGTCTACGGGTGCAAGTTGACATGAAACGGACCATGTTTATATACATACATATATATATATATATATATATATATATATATATATATATATATATATAATATGTATTAACGCGCATATACCATGAACATTAAAATATATTATAAAGCATCTATCTTCGTTGATACTGCGCATTTCCGGTCGCGCAGTTTATGCTGGCTGAAAACGATGAAGAAGAAGAAGACAAAAAGGAGAATACGACATTTCGAAATTTCAAACTGCATTTTCTCGTGATTAGGTGAACCGATTGTAATCAATTTTTTTTTCAAATTGAAGATAATGAAAATTTTTAAATATTATTGATTGTATTTATGTGTATACATCGATGTATTTTTATGGGATCCGATTTTGAAATTTTTGAAACTCTATTTTAAAGTATAAGAGGAGCGCCTCGACGTTTTCGTATTCGTACCTTAACTCGCCGTCGAGGCACTAGCGCGCCTCTTGATGAATGAATAAAATATACAAGCGCATATAAATAATACAAATAAAAATAAAATACAATATACAATTGTAATCAAATGAAGAGATAAATATATCGAATAAATAAATAAATATATTGAAAGCGCATATCATATCAAGTAAATAAAATAAATAATATAATAAAAAATAAGCGCACAAATAATATTGATAAATCAAATAAAAGTGCATAAATAAATAAATAAATAAAATATTAAACGCAAATAAAGAAAGTGCTATATGAAATAAATAAATCACTGGATAAATAAATATTAAAAAAATACAAGTGCATCAATAAATAAATGAAAATAATATATGAAACAAATAAAAAAGAAATTCAATTGAAATATATTGAAAATAAATAAAAGTGCAAATAATAATCATTGAATGAAAATATAGAATTTTAATACTTTAAAGTAAAATACAAATACAAATATTGAAACAAATTTCAATATATTAAATACATAAACAAAATCTATATTCAAAATTGCTACATAAGTAAAAATAACTAAATCAACAAAAGTGAAACATTTAAGAAATATTAAAATTCACGTGAAGAAATTACAATAAATTTTTGTTATTAACTTAAATATTACTAAAATTTCAAAACAATAATCCAATCTGTATTTTTAAATTATTCAAATTTAATACATTAATAATATCAATATAATATAAAATAAACAAACTGCATTTAAAAAGTAGACATTGATCATAAAAAAATTTTTTTTTTTACAAAGTGTATCGAACTTGTAAAAGTACAAACTCAGCGAAAAATCTTTCGGTTACGATACAGTTTGGTAAAGTATTATTCAAAACGAAGAAGACGCTAGTGCCTTTAGAAAAAGTACAAGACTTCTACACTCTCCTGTTAAAAATACATTAGATACAACACAACAACAGCAGAATTTAGATACAACACAAAATCAAGAAAATCTAAATACAACACAAGATCAACAAAACATATATGAAAATATAGATATTAGAGCCATAAACAATAATTCAAATAGACAAGAAAATACAATTGATGAAAGTACAGGGACAATTCGAAAAACTATTTAAAACAGAACCAAAACGACAAACCAAGATAATAGCTTTGTAAACAAATATACTTTAGCAACAAACATTACAATAATATCAAATGACGACAAAACATTAAACGACGATTTAAATCTCTCTATTAAACAGAAAAGTTTCCAAGAAATTGAGGGTATTTGGAAAGGAGAAAATATCATTATAAATAATCCTAATATTAAAAACAATAATAATAACAATAATAATAATAATAATAATAATAATAATAATAATAATAATAATAATACGATAGACGACTAACTAGGAGAGTGTCATACCTCCGGATCACGGATTTTGCTTAAACTTCGGGATAAGTTTTTAGATGATAAAATATGGAAAAAGCTAAAGTTATAGTCATAAATACTTAATATTTCCCTAGTTACAGGCAATCAAAGAAAACCACTAAAAAAGTTACTAGATTTTTAAACACATATAGTTCTTTAGCATTGATAGCTACAAGCTTGAAGCTGTTTTTAAATGAAAGCTGAGCTCAAATCCTTTGAATTAGTAGTTATAGCATGTCAAAATATTATTTTTTTCCAAAGTTAGAGCATGATAAACATTGGACCTGATTTTTCTTTTAAAAACATTAATTAATAATAAAAGTTGAAATTAGGTTCAATCCTTATTACGCTCTAACTTTGGGGAAAAATAATATTTTGATATGCTATAACTACTGTTTCGAAAGGATTTGAGCTCAGCTTTAATTTAAAAAAAGTTTCAAGCTTGTAGCTATCGACGCTAAAGAACTATATGCGTTTAAAAATCTAGTAATGTTTTTAGTGATTTTCTTTAATTGCCTGTAACTAGGGAAATATTGAGTGTTTATGACTATAACTTTACCTTTTTCCATAATTTATCATCTGAAAACTTATCCCGAAGTTTGAGCAAAATCCGTGATCCGGAGGTGTGACACTCTCCTAGTAAGTAAATTTTATTGAGAATATTGAAGTTAATAAATAATTATGTTAATAAAATTAACCACCAAATTATTATAAATAATATAGTTCTTTATTAAAGCACAGCTGACAGAAGAATAATTAATCTTTTTTTTATTTAAATAAATAAACAAACTCGTTTACATGACAACTTGATCGAATAAATATTTAACTAAATAAATAACAATAAACAAATTCTAATCGCATCGCCACACTACCCCCCTGCGTTGTAAATAAATCTATGTTAAAAATCTTTTTGGAAAATGAACTTTTCTTCCTGAACGAGTAACTCTATCTTTTCTTGAATCATCCGAAATAGGTAACGATGTATCATCTGAAATTGATGGTAGTGTAGTTGAAGGTGATGAAGCCGTTGAGTCCAATTTAGAAATTCCTTCTTCATTCAATATATATGCAGGTTTTACTCGGTCTATAGAAACTTCTATTGCTTTATTATTAATTCTTAAAATTATTGTTTTATCTTTTCTTTCAATAATTTCGTAAGGTCCTCTGTAAGGTGGCTGAAGAGCTCTAAGTTCTGGTCCCTCGCGTAGAAAAGCATGTGAGCATGATTTTAATTCTTTAAAAACGAAAATTCCAGGTTTAGAATGGTTTGATGTTGGAACAGGGCGTAATCGAGACATATGCGCTCGTAAGTAAACAAGAAAGTTTGGTGTATCTTCTAAGCTTATAGCTGATGGTGAAAGCATTTCACTAGGAAGGCGAAGTAGTTCGCCATAAACTAATTCAGCAGCAGAAGCTTGAATATCTACTTTGAATACTGAGCGAAGGCCTAATAGAACAAAAGGTAAAGTTTCAACCCAATTGACGTCAGAATAAGCCATGATAGCTGCTTTAAGCGGACGATGGAGACATTCAACCAAACCATTGGCTGAAGGATGCCAACTTGTCGTGTAATGGTGTTTAATACCAAAACTTTTTTCAAAAACTTTGAAAAGAAATGACGTGAATTGAGAACCTCTATCAGAAGTGATTTTAGAAGGACAGCCAAAACGAGAAATCCAACAATTTATAAATGCTTGAGTTACAGATTCTGCTGTAATACATTGTATTGGATAAGCTTCAGGCCAACGAGTAAAACGATCAACAACTGTCAAACAATATCTAAAAGAATTTGCAGATGGAAGTGGACCGATTAGATCAATATGTACATGAGAAAATCGTCTAGTGGTAATTTCAAAAAGTTCCTAAAGGCGATTTAATATGTCGTGAAATCTTTGATTTTTGGCATTGTAAACAAGCTCGAGCCCAATCACGACAATCTTTCTGAATTGAAGGCCAAACAAAACGATCACTAATGAGTTTAGCAGTAGCATTAACACCAGGATGACTTAAAGAATGAAGTTGATTAAAAACCTGTCGACGAAAAGGAGACGTAATAAATGGTCGAGACTTTCCAGTCGACATATCACAATACACATGAATATTTAATCCAGGAATTATTACTTTTTCAATAACGAGAGAAGTATCCTCATTAAGAAATTGTGCAAGTTCAGTATCAACTACTTGTGATTCAGCAAGTGCCTTATAATCCAAAGGTTGAGAAATTGCTTCGATGCGGGAAAGAGTATCAGCAACAATATTCTCATTACCATTGATATGTCTAATATCCGTGGTAAATTCAGAAATGAATGATACTTGATTCCTTTGTACAGGTGGCCATTTATCACGTTTTTATTTGAAAATATAAATTAAAGGTTTATGATCAGTGTAAATAGTGAAAATATAACCATCGATGAAATGACGAAAATATTGAATTGATTCATAAACCGCGAGTAATTCTCGATAGTAGGCAGGTAAATCACATTGTTTTTGTGTCATTTTCTTAGAAAAGAATGCAAGAGGTTGCCACGAATTATCCACAAACTGTTGAAGACATGCGCCGATGGAATGATTTGAAGCATCAGTAAATAAACCTAAAGGTGCGCCACTGCGAGGATGGACTAACAGAGTTGCTGAAAACAAGCAATCTTTACAAGCCTGAAAAGCTTTCTCTAATTCACAAGTTACTGGTATTTTTTGTGAACCTTTAAGTATTGGTTTACTGATCACATCATGAAGTGGAGCCTCAAATTCAGAAACATGAGGAATAAATCGACGATAGAAATCAATCATGCCAAGAAAACGGCGTAAACCATGAGCGGTCTGAGGAAAAGGAAAATCTTGAATAGCTTTTACACGCTCTTGAGGTGGACGGATTCCAGCAGCAGAAACACAGTAGCCAAGAAAATCAAGTTCCGGAACACCGAAAAGACATTTTGAAGAATTCACCACAATTCCATATTGAGAGAGACGTTTAAATAAAATCTTAAGATGTTGTTTATGTTCTTCAATAGATTTAGAGAAAACTAAAATATCATCGATATAAGCATAAACGAAATCTAAACCACGTAGAACTTCGTCCATAAAACGTTGAAATGTTTGACCAGCATTGCGTAATCCGAAAGTCATATAAGGAAATTCGAAAAGTCCAAACGGAGTTGTTATTGCAGTTTTGCAAATGTCCTCTTTATAAACAGGAATTTGTTGATAAGCTTTAACTAAATCTATTTTTGAAAATACAGTACATCCGTCTAAGTTGCAAGTGAAATCGTGAATGTGTCTAACAGGATATCGATCTGGAATTGTGCGACTGTTCAACATGCGATAATCACCACAAGGACGCCAATCTGATTTACCCTTTGGCGCTAAATGTAACGGTGAAGACCAAGGACTCTCCGAAGGACGAGCAGTACCACATTGCAGCATATCTTAAAATTGCTTCTTTGCTATTTTTAATTTATCTGGAGCTAATCGTCTTGGATTACATGAAACTGGTTGACCAAGTGTTGTTCGGATATGATGAACAGTTTCGTGCTTAATTTTACGATCTATTCCACAAGGTCGAGTTAAATCAGGAAATTCAGCAAGAATACTTAAAAATTCCGATGATGAAGACACATCTACAGTTTTAACACTTAATTGAGAAATTTTTCGAATATGCCCCGTTGATCGTAATCCAGTTGTTCCATCAATTAAAAACTTTCCATGACAATCAGGAAGTAAATGAAAATGTGCAAGAAAATCAGAACCTATAATTGGAACATCAACATCTGCAATTACAAATTTCCAAGTAAAATCACGACGAAGACCAAAATTTAATTTTATTTTGAAAAAGCCATATGTTCTGATTTCACTGTTGTTTGCTGCGCAAAGATGAAATTCAGTAGCAGAAAGACGCCTATGTAAATAACAACGTGGGAAACAACAAATATCAGATCCAGTATCAATTAAAAAATCTCGTTTTGAAAATTGGTCTGTAACGAAAAGACGGCTACTTGAAGGAGAGCAGTTAATCGCCGTCCTGACGAACTGCTTTACTGGTTTTCCGGCTTAAAACTGCAAGGTGGAATACATTTTTTAGCTTTATTTTGAAATTTGTCATGGTACCAGCACCAACGATCATGACTCTCTTTAGTACTCGCCTTATCTTTAGGTTGATGACGATAACGGCTACGAGAACAGCTGCGAGAACGAGTGTAATTATTACGAGAAACAGAAAGCTCTGCAACCTGTTTGCTTAAGGATTCAATTGCGCAAATCAATGAATTTTCGATACCTTTTTCAGTAAATGTAGCACAAACAGCAAGGTTAGGTGACGTAGGAGAAACTTCTACAATTTTATCTGCCAACTCTGAAAGTTTTTCCAACGTTAGTTCCGATTGCGCAGTAAGAATCGCTTGTACACTTGATGGAAGCCGACGTAGCCAAAGCTGCCGTAATAGGTTATCCTGCACCATGGTTGTCCCAATAAGTGTACGCAAATGCCGTAGAAACTGCGATGGTTTGCGGTCACCCAATTCCTCCTCGCTAATAAGTTGCCTCACTCGTTGTTCTTCAGAAGCAGATAATCGTTCAATTAATTTTGATCGTAAATATGTGTAAGGGTTATCTGCAGGAGGATTGTTGATAACATCCTCAACCTCTACAGCAACACGAGTTTCCAATTGAGACACGACATAATGAAATTTTGTTACCTCGTTAACAATATTAGAAATGAAAAATTGTGAATCAGCCTGAGAAAACCATAAGCTTGGACGATCCGACCAAAAAGGCGGCAGCTTGACTGCAACACGATGAACAGCTGGTCCATGAATTGGTTGATTTAAATTACCGTCAGCATTATTTTCTTGATGCTCTTGTTGTTGCTCGAGTTGTTCTGCTAGTCTCCGATTTTCTGCTCGAAGTTGTTGTAATTGGTTAGGAAGATCATCGTCGTTATCTCTTGGAAGCACCATTTTAAATCTTCTTAAATTTTACTTAAATTAATATTCTTCTACGACTTTATTTTCCTTTTTTTTTTCTTTGTCGGGGTCACCAATGAAGTTAATAAATAATTATGTTAATAAAATTAACCACCAAATTATTATAAATAATATAGTTCTTTATTAAAGCACAGCTGACAGAAGAATAATTAATCTTTTTTTTATTTAAATAAATAAACAAACTCGTTTACATGACAACTTGATCGAATAAATATTTAACTAAATAAATAACAATAAACAAATTCTAATCGCATCGCCACAATATCAACATGGTGCAACCAGGATATTCATTAAAAGAAATTACAAGATTGGTTCCTGATTTTGATGGTAAAAACGTAGACGAATATATTGAAAAATTAGAATTTGCTAAAGAATTACTAGATGCTGATCAACAAAAACCGTTTATGAACTATCAGAGATTTAAATTATCAGGGGCAATTGCTTCTGCAGTGAAACATAGTACAATTAATACAATTGATGAATTTATTAAAATTGTAAAAAAATTATATCCTGAAATTGATAATGTATATACTTTATACGGAAAATTAGAACAAATTCAACAAGGACTTAAGGCGACTACGGAAGTTTGGTTCGATTTCATTTTGTAGTTTACAAATTACTCTTTCAGTTTCTAAAATTTTTTGAATTTTTTAATTATCCACCATTTATTATAATCCGTAGAATGGTGGGAAATTAAAAAATCTGAAAAATTTTACATATTGAAAGAGTAATTTGTAAACTCAAAAATAAAACCTAACCTAAAATCCGAAGTCGCCTTAATGAACCAGTAGAAGGATATATAACAAGAATGAAAGAATTAACGGAGAAAATAAGAGATAAAAAGAAAAACGAGACTGGAATAGAAATAGCAACCTTAGAACGATTTATCAATCAATTAAATCAAGATGAATTTAAATTTTTTAAACAGGGGCTAGTTAACGAAATAAGATATGAAATGAAAGTAGCAGATAATTTCTCTGATGCAACTATAGAAGCAATTAAAATAGAAAAACAGATAGAAAAACAAAACGCTATCAGAGGGAATCCAAATAAATAGAAAATTATGTCAAGTAATATTTTTCAAGAAGAAATTAAACAAATACAGTGTTGTCAAATATGCAAAAATATTGGCCACGAAGCATTATATTGCAATATAGCAGGGTGCGTATACTGTAAAGAATCAAATCATTCATCATTTGAATTCTCCAATACAAAAAATAAAATAAGATTGAATTGTAAAGTTTGCAATCAATTGGGTCATTCAAGATGCACGTGAGATTTACTAAATGACAATGAATATTATTGTCAATACTGTCAAGAAAGTAATCATAAAATTAATCATTGCCCAATAATACGAAAATATGCGATATGTTGGAAATGTAATAAGAATGGACACAACCCAAATTTTTGCACTGATGTTATTGAAAGAAAACCTACACAAGTATGCGAGCTTTGTAACGATAAAAATCATATGACAAATGATTGCAAAAAGGTAAAAATATTTATAAATCAAGCTAAGGCAAGCAATCAAATTAAATGTCAATTGTGTGACAAATGGGGTCACTCAGGTAAAGAATGTAAAAATCATTAAGCTCAAAATACGAGTTTTGAAAGAAATAATAGAGTCAACACTAACTTTTACAGACAGAATTTGCAATCGAAATTTTGCAGATAGTGCAAGAATAAAGGTCACACTATAGACGAATGTAGGACTTTGAAAAATAACAATAAAAAATTATAACATAATAATCAACATATAAAATGCTCATATTGCAAGAAACCAGGACATTCAACAGAAACATGTTTCATAATAAAAAATTTAGAAAATAATCAGAATAGATTTTGTACAATTTGCAAAAAGACAAATCATACTGACGATTATTGTCGACTAAAAACACCTGAATCAACAAATATGCAGGGAAACGCTTAAACTCATTTGGAGAGAGCGTACAAGAGGAGTTACACAAACTAAGTCGCTCAAAAATTATATAGATACACAATATTTTGCAAAAGAACAGATAATTGATTATGAGTTTGAAACTTGCAGTAATTTAAATAATGATTACAACATTGAGCCTATTCATGCAAACATTATTGAACAAAATATACCGTTATACAAAGTAACAGAATTTAAAGAAATAAGAAATGACTTAATAGCAATAAATACATGCAAGGAAATTTTTGAAGTAAATCATATATGTGATGAGCAAATTAAAAAAGATATTAATAATAAAATGGTTACAAATAAAAATAGTATGGACACTGATATACCAATTTACATATTTAAATTAGGCGATACACTACAATTTATTCAAATAAAAAACCCATTTACTAACAAATCATGTAAATTATTAATAGATACAGGTGCTCAGCTTAATATTATAAAAGAAAGCTTAGTACCACTAAATTTTGTTAATGATAGTGTTAGAATATATTTGTCTGGAATTACCAACACCCCTATTAAAACATGTGGTTTGATAAATTTTCCGATTTATGATTTACATACAGACTTTCATGTAGCGGCGGAAAACTTTTCAATACCTTATGATGGAATTTTAGATATAAATGTATTGAAAAAAAATAAATTAAGATTGCATAAAGGCTATCTAGAAATAAATAGAGAAAAATTCTTTATTCTAACAGATTGCAAACATAACGAGAATGTAATTTCAAATATATATATACAAAATACGGAAAATACAGACTTAATAACTACTAATACATTTCAAATATTAAATTATACTTCAAAAATACAGGACAGTGAAAATTATTCAATCTCAGGATTTCTTAAAAACAAAAATAAAAATATAGAACATTTTTTAAAAGATATTAATAACACACTAGACAAAGATTATTCTAAAATATCAAATAATGAAGATTTTGAATATCAACAATTTCTTTTAAAACTTCAAGAAAATACGAATTTTAATGTTGAAGAAAAAGATTAAGAATTTCTTACATATTTTATAGAAGAAAATACCGAAATTATAACAGATATACAAGAAGAATCTGGTAAATTTGAGGAAAATTTAGTGTATGAAAACATAAATCATATTCAAGAAGAAAATTTCGATCGTAATGGAAAATTATTAAATAAAATAATTTTAAATCACTTAAACGAAGAAAAGAAACAGATTATAAAAAATTTAATCTTGAAAAATGAAGATATATTTTGGCTTGAAGGAGAGAAAATTGGAAAATGTAATTTAGAACACCATGAAATAAATTTAACAGATAATAAACCAATATATGTTAAACAATTTCCGTTGCCATATAAGTCAAAAGAAATCGCTATAAAAGAAACAACAAAATTAATTGAAAATAATTTAGTGAGACCATCTAAAAGTGCTTATAATGCAATAGCATTCGTAGTAAAGAAAAAACCAGGTAATGATGGGAAAGAAAGATGGCGATTAGTTATAGATTATAGAAAATTAAATGAAAAAACAATACCTGACCCATATTTAATACCATCTATAACAGAAATTTTTGATGACTTAGGAGGAAATAAATATTTCACGACTGTAGATATGGTATCAGCCTTCCATTAGCTACCTATGAAAGAATCGGATATTCATAAGACAGCTTTCAGCATTCATCCATTAGGAAGATTTGAATCCATGGTTTTACCTTCTGGTTTAACAAATTCTCCGCGAACATTTATGAGAGTTGCTAACACTGCTCTGGGTGAACTTATTAACAAGAAAATATGTCACGTATATATTGACGACATAATTATAGCTGCAAAATCACAAAAAGAACATAATATTAAATTAAATTTAGTAGCATCAAAACTTAGAGAAGCTGGATTAAAACTAGAACCAAAAAAATGTGAATTCATGAAAGAAGAAGTAACGTTTTTAGGACATGGGCGAACATGGCGAAAATGGGATAAAAGCAGATCCAAAAAAAGTCGAAGCAGTAAAATTATTTCCCATTCCGAAAACAGATGAAAATATTAGAGAATTCTTGGGACTAGCAGCATATTATAGAAGATTTATAAATGATTTCGCAAAAATAGCAAAACCATTAACATGTTTATTACAAAAAAATACAAAATTTTCATGGGATTCGGAACTGCAGCAAGCTTTTGATAAACTTAAAGAGACATTATGTACTGCTCCATTATTACAATTTCCACAACTAGATAAGCCTTTTATAATTACAACTGATGCATCAGGATATGCATTAGGAGCTATATTATCTCAGGGAAAGACTGGAGAAGATAAACCTATAGCATATGCTTCAAGAGTTTTAAAAGGCCCAGAACTTAATTATCATACATACGAGAAAGAAGTGTTAGGAATATTATATTTAGAAATTATTTAGAAATTATTATTTTAGAAATTATATTTTTGGAAATAAATTTATTATAGTAACGGATCATAACTCACTACTATTTTTTAAATCAGCAGATAAAAATAATAGAGTTCAAAGATGGCGACTCAAATTATCAGAATATGATTTCGATGTAATATATAAAAAGGGAAAAAATGAATGTGAATAGTGATGCACTATCTAGAAATCCCATAGATACAGTAGAAATTAATGTCGTAACTAGAGCCCAAAAAGCGAAAGAAAATCAAGAAAATATTAAATTAACAGATGTACCCACAAATGAAATGAAAATACAAAAATTAGATGAGGAACGCACACATATTAAAAAGAAACGTGGTCGACCAAGAAAAGTAAGTAAAGCAGAAACAAATGAAGAAATTAAAACTGTCGAAAATGAAGACGAAAAACGAGAAAATATATATTCAAATAAAACTAATACCATTATATATCCTAAAAATTCTATTTAAAATAGAAAAGATAATATACTGCTTTTAATCACGAGCAAAAGGATATCTTTAGATGAAATTCAAAATGAATGCTTTAAACACAAAAATATTGAAATAAATAATAATTTAAAAGATAATGAAATTGAAATAATAAATTATAAAAAGAGGAAAAGTTTTATAATGTGTCTAAATATAAAAGAATCATCAATATTAATAAAAGAAAAATTGATAAATAATTTTAATACAATCAAAAATTTATTAATTAAAAAGATTGCACTATATTTAGTATATCTAAGAATATTAAAATTTTAAATATTAATTGGAATAAAATCGGAGAAATATTATATGATACTTTTAAAAATACAAATATAAAAGTTATAATTTGTTTAAATAATACAGAATATGTAGAAAATGAGAAAAGGAATGAAATTTTTTAATTACATCATTCATCAAGTTTAGGAGGCCATTCAGAAGTCAATAGAACTTATAATCGAATAAAAAACAAATATTTCTGGCAAAATCTAGAAATTGATATACAAAATCGGATAAGGTTGCAAATTTTACAGGCAAATTAATAAAAGCTATTTCAAAAAGATTTAAATTCAAAAAAATTGAAATCACTGCCTTTCATCCACAATCTAATGGTTCATTAGAAAGGGCTCATCATCCCCTATGTGAATATTTAAAAAATTTTGCTGATAAAAAATCAGAATAGGATAATTGGCTCGAACTTGCACAATTTAATTATAATACTAGTATTCATTCAAGTCATAAATTTACACCACATGAATTAGTTCTCGCCTACCCAGCTAGATTATCATCTAGCAAACCCTTAAAATCATCAGAAAAATTTTAATCATTATATAGAAAAATTATTAATAAATATGAAAGATATTGCGAAAATAGCCCGTGAAAATTTAATATTGTCAAAGGAAAAATCTAAATTTTATCACGACAGATTTATAAATCCTGTAGAATTTAAAATAGGAGATAAAGTATGGCTTATAAAAGAGCCAAAACCAGGTAAATTAGAAAAAAATCAAAACCTGGGACCTTTTGAAGTATTAAAAGTTCACGAAAATAGCAATATTTCTATAGATTTTAAGGGTGGCTCAAAATTAGTTTCATGCAAATCAATTAATTTTACGTGAACGAAAAAATTAATATTATTTTATGTTTCAGAAAGAAAAAGGAAAAGAGAGAAAAAAAATGCTGTTAATTTTATTCATATTATTATCTATTGTTAGAGAAAATGTTGCAATTATTGGATTTAATTGTGAATCTACAGACCCAATCATCACTACATATTCTCTACTAGACACAGGAGAATATGACTTTCAATAGGAAAATATTACTATAACTAAT
The DNA here is from genome assembly GCA_017163975.1 of Anastatus disparis. NCBI lineage: Eukaryota > Metazoa > Arthropoda > Insecta > Hymenoptera > Eupelmidae > Anastatus > Anastatus disparis. The sequence continues at coordinate 419,730 of JAFFSR010000123.1, read as the reverse complement.
TCTACAATAGAACTATTACAAGTTGCAGAATTTAAAAAAATTAAAGTTATACAATGCAAAGTAGAAATTCAAAGAACGGTTTTCCGTTGCGGAATGTTCAGTCATTGAGGATCAACTGCTCACGCTTTACAAGAATACTTATATGAAATTAGCCATGAAAAATGTAAATTCATTCACGATACAGGGATATTTAAATATGATAATATACATACTATAGCTGACCTGAAAATAAATTCAACAAAAGCAGTTGGAATAGACTTTGCAGGCTCAGTGAAGGATAAAACTTGCACAGGAGCTTCATACACACACAATTTTGGATCATGGGACAACGTTTTAGTACAGGGTCTTATAAGAATAACTTTATTAGAAGAATACGCTCAAGTAAGTCTAAAAAATGATAAATTAAGATTAAATTCAGGGACTGTATGTAAATTTTCGGATCAACATTGCATTGATTCACAATCAGGCTATACTTTTTGGGAAAATTTATCTACAGAAGAAGGTTTTAAATTAGAATATGAGACTTTATACAGAGGCCCTGCAATTATAATTAATTCACCTAATCAAAATCCCATATATACTGTAAACACAGAAACAATAACATTTTCTTTGTCCACGTTAAATAATGTAAAAATTTGCGATAGAATATTAACAAAAACGGAACACCCGAAGCTATTTATTTTAGATATATCTTATAATAAAATATTATTTGACGATAATACGATAAAAAAAGATGTAACAAACTTAGATTTATTTACATATATAAACTCAAAATTTGTATATATTGAAAAACATTTTCGGGCTGATCTTACAGATTTATATTTTAATATTTTAAAAGAAAAATGCGAGATAGAAAAAAAAGTAATTCGCGAATCCTTATCCCTTGCATCCATAGCTCCCGATGAATTCGCTTATAACATCATGCAGAAACCAGGCTATATAGCTAAACTTGCCGGCGAAGTAGTACATGTTATTAAATGTACACCAGTAGAGACACAGTTGCTGCATACAAACAAATGTTATGTTCAATTGCCAGTATTAACAAAAAATCAAACATGGTTTTTGACTCCAAAAACACATATTATTAAAATCAGGATCGGAAATAAACTGTAATTCGATAATTCCTCAATATAATAAAATTGGAGAAAATTGGATGAATCTCCTACCAAAACCACGACCAACAAAAAATATAGTAAAAGTCTTAAAACCAAACACTCAAAAGTCGTGGATACCAGAAAAAATATCTTCTTTAGCAACAAGCGGAATTTATTCTCAAGAGGATTTACAAGAATTACAGCAACACATCATGTTTCCTTTTAAAAAAGCAGCGCTACTTGATGCCATGGCAAGAGGTATACAGGGAGAACAAAACACACAAGTAGACTTATTAAATAATCTACTTACAGAAAATACATTATCGCATATTGCAGAAAATACTTGGAATAAATTCGTAAATAAATTGACAACTTTTAGATCTATAAGCTTAGCCATAATAATGATATTATTATCCAAATAATTAAATTGACTATAGACACAATAATAAGGGACTATACCCTTCACACTATTTATGGCTGATCTATACATTTGTTTTCTTTTCAGCTCTTTAACACATTTAATGATTGCATTAAATACCAATCAAGTTAAAAGAAAAACAAATTACGAAGAGATCCAACTAAAAGAAATAAGAATAGAAAAACCTTCTATATCAAAACCAACACCATTAAGGAGAATCCTCATACCGACATAGAGTTCTACCTTATCTACATTTAAATTATGAATTTTAATAAAAATTTAACTATTCATGGCTGGAATTCGTAGGAGAGGCATATTCTTAACATGCCAAAGAATTTATTGCAACGTTAAAAGACAATATAAGGGTAAAAATAAAGACGAAAACTGCTTAATACGATTAACTTTTCAATGTAGTTATGAATAATCGTATTATGCAGTTTTCGTCTTCATTTCCACTTTTATTCTGTCTTTTGACGTTGCAATAAATTCTTTAGAATGTTAAGAATGTGTCTTATCTATGAATTTTAGTGCAAAATAGTTAAATTTTTATTAAAATGCATAATTCAAATGTAGATAAGATAGATCTCTGTGCCGGTATGAGGACACCCCTTAAGAGAAACAACACAATCATGCATAGCGAAACCTACACCTCCACCTTTACCCTTAAAAGCACCATACACCAAACCACCAATGCCTACACCTTCTCCCAAACCTATTCAAGAAGAGCCTAGAGAATTACCACTCTTCTGCTCTCGCATAGATTAATTAAATAATTATTATTATTACAGATTTTTATTATTATTATTTTTTCTCTAAAATGATTTTCAAATTAAGAAACGATTTAAGCTATGCAAATCATAATTTTAATTATATTGTTAAATCTGAGGTATTCAGTCAAAGCTTAAGTCTATTACATTTCAGATTGCATAGTCACCTATACAATCATCTTGAGTCAGGAGGGAAGTGAATGAATATTCACTTATATATTTACATTATATTTAAATGATTTTATACTATTTAAATAATTACTTTTACAAAACATTTTATGTTATTTAAAAAAAAAAAAACTATTTTTAAATATTATAAGTTTAAAATAACTATATGATTTAATAATTTTCATTTTTTTTTAAATATATCTACTACAAACACATCGAATAATTGTAAGAAAATATTCGAACAAAATATTTTACTGAATACTGTATTTAAATAGATTTTAAGTTATTTATGTAAATTGATCAATAACTGTACAAAATTTATTACATTTTATTACTCTTATATTTATTAATTCAAACATATACAGTTACTGATCAATCAAAAAATTTTTAGTAAGTCAAAACTTAAATGCAATGTTATCAAATATTACAAGTTTGAAAGAATAATATAATTCAAGAAGTTTCCATTTTCCTTATATTCCATTACCAATAATCATACATTACTTAACAATTATATAATAGAAAAATACATCGAATAATCGTGTGAAGACATTCAAATAAAATATTTTTATATTAAAATAGATTTAAGATATTTATGTAAATTGATCAATAACTGGAAAAAAAATTGTCATTACATTAAAATTGTTTCTTTTGTTGTTTCTCGTACCAAAAAGCAACATCTTGAGCCCCAAGGTGTTACGTCACAACGTATCTTTTATTTTAAAATTTATCATTCCAAAAATATGCAGTTATTGATCAATCAGCTAATTTACCTTAGCAAGCATATTGTAAAAGTGAGTCATTTGTTAAGAAACCAAGTGCAATGCGATTTTCAGAATTAACAAAATAAGTACAATTACGAAGACTACATGAACCAGATTTACCACGTTAACCATATCATTCAATAAGAGTCAAAATGCAGAATTAGCATTGCTCCATCGGTCGACGCCAATTCAAATTCTTAAACAAGGCAACAATCATCAATATAAAAAGACAGATCAAATCAGGGAAGGTGCGCACTTTGAAGCAGACGCTTTTTCAAAGCACTTTATCAAAGAACTTCTACAAGCACTTCAAAAGATACAATTATTACAACTATACTTCTCGCACTATAAAATTATACAATTATTCGCGCAATATATTAAACTTCAGTTTATTATAAAAGTAATAAATAAAATCTCTATAATTAAAATATTAAATCAAGTGTACTTATTTACTGTCTGCCTGCATCTACTTCGCCGAATCAAGGTAAGATTCTTACAATTATATTTTGATCTACATTATTTCAATTCAAGTATATTTAATCGTGAGAACGATTCATAACAATTAAAATTAGTAGAGCTTTTCTATCACTAGACTTAGCTTTCAAATTAAATATTTTAAAATCAAACTTTATTCTTTTATTTAATAAAATATATTTTCCTCATAACATCAACATAATCAATCATTAATTCCGTCCTGGTGTAAAGTCAGGACTTAACAAAATAACGTAAAGGGTCTAGCCGGGTAAGACAGGCTATAGAAATTTTCAGCCCTCTAAACCTAAACCTAACCTCGAAAACGCAATTATTCGTTTTTCGAGTCTCTTAGCTCTATCTCCGTCAATTTTAAAGTTAGAATACTCTTTTTTTTTATAAATTTAGGTTTTTTAAAGCCCTATAAAATAGTTTCTAATGATTTTTTTGTAGGTGCAAAATTCAAATTTCTAGAGACGTTTGAAAATTTTTTCCTCGAGATATTTTGAAAACTAAGATAGACAACACTTTTTTGTGAAATTTTATTTTTGGAAACACTCTGGGTTGTAACATATCGAGAATAACTTGGAATTTTCCAATTTTCACGTTAAAGCGCTCCCAGAGATCTTAAAAACCCATTATACCAATAAAAGTCCGTATAAGTGTCCCGCCAGGTGAAACTCGTATCATAATCCATAAAACTATGTATATATTCTTCTACGGTATCTCTAAATATATATAATTCAATACTATTGTGACGACCTTGGGGATCAGGAGGTTGCACTAAGTTTTAAATAAAGATAAGATGCGGGATCCAATTAATTGAATAAACAAAAAGAGACTTTATTGTAATGACTACACAATTATAGTACGCGCGCTCAAAATGGACGCCATCCGCGTATAGCGTACGTGACGCCGCTTGCACTAGCAAAGGAACTAAGGGCACGACCAAAAGCAGATAGTTTTAAAAAAAAGACACACGCAAAAAAGGGCACACACGTCGCACAAATAAAGCAATAAATTATGTTATTTTACGTAGCACTAGAACACTCGCAATGATACGAGGCTTGATTTTGAATACAATAAAAGATAAAGCTAAGTCGTCTCACTCACACAATAAATTATAATATAATAGCGTACAAAAAAAGGTACTGTATGTTACAGAAGGTTGTAATATACAGTACCTTTGTCTTTACCGGACGCCGGGGACAGAAGGAATAATGCCATACCTTTCCTTCTTGTCTATGCTCAGCTTCATCTCTCGTGCTGTAAGCTGCGCGCGCCGCACGAGAGACACAAGCGATCCTTAATGGACCCAAGCTTAGCTACTCGAGTCAAGCTCGTTGCTGCCTATATCAGTGCACAGTATACGTGCTACAGAGATTCGCACGTGTGTGCCAACGATTTTGGGTTATGCTTTTGGATATTTGACTCGCGTGGTCTGCTTTCCATCTTGCCAGTAGTTAGGTGCTCCCTTCTGTCGTCTATATGCGCTATAAATATACCTATAAGTAATATGGCCAATCTGCCATGTTACACTATAAACAGGAATATACAGATATACTGAATGTATTGTTTTGGGTTATCCCTCAAACACCACCTAACGGGAGCAATCATCCTAATTCTTCCCAGCATGCCCAAACTCATGTATACTGTATTTCTATTTACAGAAACAGATAGTAGATATAGGGTGAATCAGCCGGTAGCTGCACAAATCTAGTTTGGGATAAGTTTTTTTTTATTGAAATAATACTTATATCAAATATTATTTTATTGGTATCGTCTAAACATACTTGTTATCTTTAAAGTGCACGGCATGGTAATTTAGAGCACCCTTCCAGGGTGCGATCAGCAAAATGTTTACACCCATCGTGCTAACGTTTCACCCAACAGTATTATAAATTTAATCTTTTACAATTTCGAAAAATTAATTGATATTATCAATTTTATATACTTTAATTATGTAAATTATCTTTGGTTTTGGAAGTAATGAAATTTTATCATTTTTATGCAATTTTAAAGATGAAAATTTCACCCTGTTTGTAGAATTTTAAAGAGTATATTATGGGTGGCAGGAAGTACTTTTCAACAAAATTTTTGGGCGATAAGAAATTCCTCCACGATAATTTTCGTAATATTTTTTTTAATCTTTTTTCGCTAAACAGAAAATCTTGACAGTTCCTTTCCGCGAGATATAGCTATTTTTTAATAAAATCGTTGAAATCATATAATATACATTTGTGAACACTATTAACTTTTAAAAATAAATATTTTAGTGAGCTAACGGTTGAATATAATGAATAAATATTTTAATAGATAAATATAATAATATAATGATAATTTATTAATATAATATTTTTCTGAATAGTTATATTAAAAAAAATTTTTTTCTAATAATGTTTTATTTCAATAATATAATTTTTTTTAATAAATATTTCAGTGAGCTAGATGTTGTTTATAATTCCAAATATAAAAAAAGTTAAAAAAAATTGTAAGAAAAAAAAAAATTGTAAGAATAAAAATATTATGTAATGAAGCAGCGTATTTAACTTCATTGACCTATATTCAATTAATATTATAAGTTTTTGTTGATTTATTTCTAATTTATTCATTTTATTTTTTTTGTATTAATTATTTTAATGAATTAATAATGTTAACAAATGTATAATATATAAATGTATATTCTATACACAAAAATAACTATATCTCGCAAAAAGGAACAGCTACAATTTTCTGTTTAGCGGCAAATGATTAAGAAAAATATTATGAAAGCTGCCATAGAGAAATTTCTTATCAACAAACAATTCTGTTGAAAAGTATTTCCTGCCACCTGTGATATATTATTGTATCGAATCAGCTGTTACTTCAATTAAGTGTGATATCTTTACTGACGACTATCATATCTGTATACTTTTATATTTCATATAAAAAGTGAAGTAACAGCTGATACTTAACTGACGATACTCAAGTTTCAAGTAGTTTACAATTCTCATCGTACCTACTTATTATGCATGTATCGATATAATAATATATACTTTCTAAAATTCTACAAACAGGGCTAAATTTTCATCTTTTAAATAGCATAAAAATGATGAAATTTTACTAATTCCAAAACCAAAAATAATTTTAATAATTAAAACATATAAAATTAATAATAACAATTAATTTTTTGAAATTATAAAATATTAACTTTATAATACTGTTGGGTAAAACGTTAGCACGATGGATGTAAACATTTTGCTGATCGCACCCTGGAAAGGCGCTCTAAATTACCATGTCGTGCACTTTAAAGATAACAAGTATGTTTAAACGATAGCAATAAAATAATATCTGATATAAGTATTATTTCAATTAAAAAAACTTATTTCAAACTAGATTTGTGCAGCTACTGGCTGATTTACCCTAATCTACTATCTGTTTTTGTAAATAGAAATGCAGTATACATGAGTTTGAACGTATTAAGAAGAATAAGGATGATTGCTCCCGTTAGGTGTCGTTTGAGTGATAACCTAAAATAATACATTCAGTATATCTGTATATTCCTGTTTATAGTATTGAATTATATATATTTAGATATACTGTAGAAGAATATATGCATAGTTTTATGAATTATGATACGAGTTTCACCTGGCGGGACACTTATACGGATTTTTATTGGTATAATGGGTTTTTAAGATCTCTAGGAGCGCTTTAACGTGAAAATTGGAAAATTCCAAGTTATTCTCGATATGTTACAACCCAGAGTGTTTCCAAAAATAAAATTTCACAAAAAAATGTTGCAAACGAAAGTGTAGGATACGAGGGTAAGGCCATGTATAGACAAAAATACGCAAAAAACCATTTTTTTTCTTTTTGACGCTGTTTTATCCATTTTAAAAATCCGAAAAAAATTTTACATACTTTTGGTGCATAAATTAATATTCTATATTTTTTCTAAAGTGTTGTCTATCCTAGTTTTCAAAATATCTCAAGAAAAAATTTTCAAACGTCTCTAGAAATTTGAATTTTGCACCGACCAAAAAAATCATAAGAAACTATTCTATAGGGCTTCAAAAAACCTAAATAAAAAAAAAGAGTATTCTAGCTTAAAAATTGACGGAGATAGAGCTAAGAGACTCATAAAACGAAAAATTGCGTTTTTGAGGTTAGGCTTAAGTTTAGAGGGCTGAAAATTTCTATAGAGGTATATTTTTTTATATAGAATATGATGGCTGTATCAGTTATTCTTTCTGTTTCTGGGGCCAATTTACCTATCTTACCCGGCTAGACCCTTTACATTATTAAAAAAGTGAAGGAGAAGTGAAGGGCAGATGGATGATCTGCGGCTGACATTTTTATATAACTATATGATATATATATACATATATAAATAAATATATATATATATATATATATATATATATATATATATATATATATATATATATATATATATATATATATATACATTAATGGAAGATCCCTACTGAAAATATTATACAAGCCATCGTGTGGGATCTAATATGCTATTTCATATGCAATCTCATATAGGATGTCACATGAGATTTTATATGAGTTTTTGGAACGCAAACTCATATGAGATTTTACATAAGATCTCATATAAGATCTCATATATTTAAAAAAAATTTTTAATTTAAATAAAATATATGAGAGATCCTATGTGAGATCACATATGAGATCGCATATGAGATCTCATATATATGCGTTGAATTTTAAAAATGAAATAAATATATTTGAGATCTCAGGTGAGATCACATATGAGATCTCATATATTTTTTTTAATTTTAAAAATAAACTAAAAGATATGTGAGATCTCATATGAGATCACATATGAACTCTCACCTATATTTTATTTTATTTTTAAAATTCAAAAAAAGTATATGGCATCTCATACGTGATCTCATGTGAGATCTCACATATATTTCTTTTTTTTTTTTAAATTCAATGAATGAGATCTCATATTCGGTCTTTAAGTTTTTTTTATAAATATATGTGATCTTATATGAGATCTCATGTAAAATCTCATTTGCGTACCAAAAAATCATATGAAACCTCATGTGACATTTCATATGAGATCGTATATGAGACCGCTTATGAGATCTCACTTGAGAGCTCATATAATATTTTCGGTAGGGATTTCACGATAACTGCAAGGGCAAAAAAATAAAAATCGCTGAAAATTTAAAAAATATATTCTGTTTGTTACCTTAAACATGTGCAAAAATTTTAAAGAATTCAGATTGAAAGGATCAAGAGATATATATCCTTAGATTTGAAAAATTTTTCAAAATTTTTGAAAAAGTCCCGAATTTATTATTATTTTTCTGAAAATCCTGATGTTTTAAAAAGCAAATTATTAGAGCACTTTTTGTTGTAAATGAGGTGAAGAGTTAAGATGATTTTTTACTGATCTGAATTTTTAAATTTTCTGATCGGCTTTTATATGCATTATATAGTGTAACGTTTGGTTTTTCGGGTGATTGCTGTAGATAACTGGTTGACGTCGGCGGCATCAGACTTTTACTTTTTACCTGAGGGTTGATGCTGGACGATGGTCGGTCGGAGGTTCGAATAAGCTAAAGTTCAGAACTTATAAACTAAATTGAAATTACTGAATTGAATAATAAAAATAAAAATGAGTTTAATAATGAAAAGTTAACTTTAATAAAAGAAATGCATGAAAATTTAACTGTAATTAATATTAAAGAAAAAGGAATTTACTATCGCTATTAAATAATAATTAAATTGATAAAATAACAAATCTTAAAACTAATATGATAAACGACGGGGTGGATTTACAGGAAAGGTTTAGCGGAACTGGTAAATGAGTATGAGTCGTGCATTTTATATTTTTTTCACAATGAATATTCTTTGCATTTATTGAGTTGAACCTAAAACTAATACAAGATTTAATCAAATAATGATCATGGAATAAGGCCTAATCTGAACGAACTAAGATCTTTAGGTCTTTAGGTGGTTGGTATTTATTTTTCGCTGGTGACACATTTTGACAATAATCATACTTATCAATAATTTTGAACGGCTAAAAACTAGAGTGAAGGAAAGATAAACTATTTACAGGCTACGGTATTATCAATGGTTGGCACGGTTGAAATCTATTTTACCGGTGGTAGATAATACGAGTAGTTTCTCCGTGACATTCGGTACGGGCTAAAGGTACACGCTGATATCAGAGAAAGACAGGACAGGTTACCTCCAAGTCTCAACGTAGACACGGAGGGGATGTACTTGTCGTGCATACTCGCATCGACTAGCGGAGGACCTACTCCGACCGAGAAGGTGGGGGTAGTGGTCAGGAATCTGTGTCGGGCAATCCCACCCTTACACTGACAGAGAATTTGGAAGCTAACTTTGGGTAATTCCACCCTTACGTAGCTAGAGACATGAATATAGGTGAGGATATCTCCCACTGTGTCGATCAATCCCACTCTTACACAGCAGAAGGGGAGAAGAGTCCGATGCTGGCTCGGCGGCTCACTTTATGTATGCTATGGAGCTCGCTATTCCTGTTGCAGGAGTAGCACCTCGTAACACCTGAGCGCATGTACTATGTCAAGCACGATTTTTGAATCGTCGCAATAGTAACTGAAATTACTCATTGTTCGTCAGTTTAAAATATGCTTATTGAGGGCTTATTTTCTTCCATTTTACATGAACTTGAAAATATCTCTTGGATCTAGGTGATCAGATCACATACTAAACATAAACATCTGATTTTAATACGTAAAAACTATTCAAATGAGTTTAAAAATCATATGGTTGAATGTTATTCATTAATTGGAAGCTTAATTATGAATTGAACTACATTTGTTACTGTTATAATTACAATTACTTTCGAAGGCAAATAAGACTTCGATTTATCGCAAACTCAAATAATTATTTGATCATTCTTGTAGCTATGTATACAAATACTTCTTTCTAAATGCTTATACGAGTATAATATAAACGTAAATTAATCTGACGTGCAATCACATTATTCTTATGAATGTCGTTTGTAATCTTATATGTAAAATAATCTGATTTTCACCTCGCAATATAAGTTGTTGAAACTAAGTTTTGATCAACTATGATGACTTGTGTCATCACATCTTATGAAATCAGTTGCTCAAAATACCAAATGATATTAGTATACTGAACCAATTTTCATTTCATAAAGAGAATCATCAGGTATGAAATCCTTAATCTAACTGATAACTTTAAATGCATATGTTACATCCCTGTTAAAAATCAGATGAGAAATCACCTGATTTCTCAAGTGATTTATCATGCCAAAACATCATGTGATGACTTTTTTTGTTTCTACACATTTCAAATTATGTTAAGTCAATTGATAACTATTCTTAGGAATTTTTGAAAATTTTGATCTCAAAACTTTTTTTGTAGAATCAGTCAAAATTTTTTCTAAGATCATATTTGAATCATAAATAATAAAACAAAATCAAAAACAATAATCAAAAACATTCAAAATTTAAAAAATATTTTGGAAAATAGTTCTCAATTGACTTAGCATGGCTTGAAACGTGTAAAAACCAAAATAATTATCACATGATGTTTTTGCAACCATAGTCTCGCGTTAGTCGTCACACGAGTAAGACGTGTTCGCAGTTGCTCCGTGAGAGCTAAAAACGTGTGAGCGTAGTTCTTAGAAGTTGAGATTTTGCTTTGAGTGTTTGTGGTCTGGCTTGTTGATTCATCGGACAAGCAAAGGTTTTTGTTTATTTCTCGTATTGGTGTTGTGCCGCGGGAGTCTCTGTTATCGGAGATATCCTGCGGCCTTCAGAGCCGCGAAACGGTGGAATGACATCCTCACAAGGCGCACAGTTGTAGCCTTCTGCAACTTATGCGAGTGCCGTCCAGCAAGAAGTGCTTCCTATCAAAGAACAAGCAATTGTTCTGGAGGCTGTGGACGGTCTGACAATTGAAGATTACTGTATTGAAGTAGCGAAGATCGTTCAACCAATCAATATAAGATTCGTGTCAAGAATTTCACAAAGATGTGTAGAAATGTACCTAAGCAGTGTTGAACTAGCCAACAAACTTATTTTAGATATCAAACAGATCGTTATAAAAGACCACACTGTATTGATAAGTCCTTATTACACGAAATCTAAACGCATTCTTATATCTAATGTCCAACCGCTTATTCCATCTTCTATTATTGTAAAAGAACTCTCGGCATACAGAATAAAACCCACATCGAATATACAGTATGTTAAGGCAACGTCAATCGGTGTAGCAGGATTCTCTCACCCTAAAAGTTTTCGCCGACAAATGTATATCCAACCGGATGATGTGGCAAAATTACCCGAATCTCTAAAAGTCAGTTATGATGATATGTCATGCTGGATTTATTTCTCCACGGACAAACTTACCTGTTTTTTGTGTAAAGAAGAAGGACATACACAGAAATTCTGTCAAAATTATACAAACCCCATTATCAACATTACAGACAGTCAACAAACAGCTACAAGGATAAGCAATACAGAAGTATCAATTGACGCATCGATAACAGAAAAGAATCAAACAGATAACGATACAAACCTTGACATGCCCACAGAAAACAGCATGTTTCCACCGTCGAACAAAAGAACACGTTCAAATACTATTTCCACAGCTAGTATCAGAGATAATTTATCTATACCGGACTCGGAACAAAATCTTAAGAAACCTAGTAAAAAGAAAAAAAAAACAACAACAGCCAAAACCACAAAGGAAGATATCGTCAAACACCTCGAACCTGCTATAGAATACATTAATAACAACAAAGATAAACTATATTTGGACATCAACACACTTGCTAAATTTATCAGTGAAACGTATGGCAAATCAGATATTAAAAACGTTGCCTCTGAGTACACAAAAGACTTTACAATATTAAATAAATATCTAACAGAAGTTTATAATTTCCTTGAAAATAGGCACTTGAAATCAAGAATAACAAAAATCAAAAAGCATTTATACGCGAAGGAAGCTCTTTCTACCTTTTCTTACTCCGGCAGTGAAAGTGTTCACGAATAATACATGGTTTAAAAATACTAACTCTAATCAAAAATAACAATGAATATTGAAGACATAAATATAAACATGCTATTTTGGAATATACGCAGTGTAAAAGCCCGTAAACACGAACTTCCAGAAATTCTTCGAAATATTGATATTCTTATATGAGTCGAGTCATGGCTATGTCAGCTAGACCAATTCTATATACGAGGATTTAAAGTGTACAGAAAAGACAGACTCAATTCACGAGGTGATGGCATTTTATTTCTAGTGCGCATAAGCTTTAATTTTACTGTAATTAATCAAATATCTACAGATATAGAAGATATAGAACTAGCTGGTATATGTCTTACAAACAATACGCCTAGCCTGAACTTAATCGCCTGCTACAAAATTCCCGGGAGAACACTGACGCAATCAGAATGGAATGTGATCATCGATAAGGTAAACAACAACATCAACAAGATTCTCGTAGGCGACTTTAACTCGCACAGCAGCTATTGGAATTGTAAGAAAACGGATTCGAACGGCGACAGGTTATATAACAGCGTTTCTCAAAACAATTTATTTCTCCATAATTGTAATTCTACTACTCACATTGACTCCCGAAGTGGTAGTAACTCTAACATTGATCTGGCATTTTCCACAATGAATCTTGCAGACAAAACTAGTGTAAATATCTATGATGAGTCTTATGGCTCTGACCATTTTCCAATTTTGCTTAACGTAGTATCTAAAAAAAACGTTTACGTCAAGCACTCGTACAAAATCAAATCCATAAAAACAGACTGGCGTTTGGCCGAAACACATTTAATGAATAATTATTTGTTTTTTCTCACTCATGACTATAAGCGCTTATCTCCTACAGAAAAGTATGATCAATTTGTTAATACCATTTCAGAAACCATAACTACCGCCACACCGAAAAAAAAGATATATAACAAAAAAGAAAAATCAAATCCGGTCCCCTGGTGGGACTCAGAATGTAATAAAATAAAAAGATTACGTAAGGCATCTTTTAAAAAATGGCAGATTTCCTCTGACCTTGCAGATCTTATAGAATACAAAAAAAATTGTGCTTTGGCTATTAAGTTATTTAAAAAGAAAAAAAAGTCTTATTTTATTGAATTTGCCAAAACGATAGACTATAATACAAACTCTAAATATACGTGGAACGTCTGCAAGGTCATGAAAAACAGGTGGGTCAAAATAAAAGATAATAACAAGTCAGACGATTATACATTTAAAGAAAAGACACTAGAATGTATAAACAAAATAGCCCCCCCTGGGTCAATCACAATGACAACTACCTGCCGGCTTGTTGCAAAAATGAATTTTTAGACAAACAGTTTTCTTTTGCGGAGCTTAGCCTAAGTTTAAATTCTGGTAAAAAGAATGCGTCTCCGGGCATAGACGGAATTGATTACGAATGTTTACAAAAATTACCTATACAGTACAAAGAGATTCTTTTTGACATTTTTAATGAAATGTACGAAAAGAGTTCTTTCCCTGAATCCTGGAAACACGCGGTGGTTCATTTTGTTAAGAAGCCGGAAGGTAGTCGTGTGAGACCGATCTCCTTAACCTCTTGTTTATGTAAGACCTTCGAAAGAATGTTAAAATTTAGAATCGAATACTGGTTATAAAAAAACAACGTTATACCACGACAGCAGTCAGGGTTTCGACGAGGAAGGTCTTGCATAGATAATCTAACGAATTTAACGTTTTACGTTAATGAAGCTTTAAAGAAAAAAATTGATGTAATTGCTGCGTTTCTAGATGTCTCCGGCGCCTTTAATAATGTTCTATGGGATTTACTACTTCAGAAACTAGCTGTTATTAATTGTTCAGAATTAATAATTGACCTGTGAAAGAATGTTACATACATCTATTGAAGGGTTAGAGCTAATAAAAACGTATAAAGGAGTCTCACAGGGAGGAGTATTAAGCCCGATCCTGTACATAATTTATATAATAGATATAGACGAAAATGTACCAAAGAGCGTCACCATCTCGCAATATGCTGATGATATAGCAATTCACTTAAACCTTTCTCCGATTTCTGACTGTATAAAAGTTATAGAAAAATCCATAGCGAACATTAAAGCTAACTTAGAAAAATTAGGACTTGAATAAGCTCCTCAAAAAACAGCTCTAATACATTTCAACAGAAACGGCATCATCCCAGGATCGATAAAAATATACATAAACAAATTTGATATTACTTTTAAAGAAAGTACACGTTTTCTAGGCATTTTATTTGACTATAAACTTCAGTTTGATGCTCACATCAATATGTTGCAAACACGTTGTAATAAAGCAATGAACATAATTAGGTTTCTATGCGGCACTTGGTGGGGAGCCAACCCTCAAACATTAATCACGCTGTATAAAAGTTTCGTTCGTTCCATTCTGGATTACGGCAGCTTTTTGTATTTGCCAACTATCAAAAAACTTCATTAAAATTAGAACAAATTCATTATGCTTCCATTAGAATAGCATTGTGTTACAGAAGAAGCACACCTACCAACATTTTGCTTGCAGAATCAAAACTGCCTCTAATACTGGAACGAGCGAAGTTTTTAAGTAACAAATATTTACTTAAAACTCTGTCAAACAAAATTAGCCTTATGTATAACAAATTGCAATTTTATCTCTACAACAATAAAAATAACAAAAAATCAGAATTTTAAATGTCTGTATCGAAGAAATTCATACTGCAATAGACGAAGTCCTTATTTTTTACTATCATGTTTCATACGTGCATAGCTATCAGACTAGTCTAACATCTATTCCATATAACAAAGAGTTAGGGTTAAAACTATCTAATGTGCCTCATCCAGATGCTCTCTTTAAAGCTTTTCTAGGAGAACGTAAAGTTTTAGACGTTTACACTGACGGCATTTAAATCCTGAGTAAACCTTTTGTTGGCTCAGCATGTGTAGTGCCTAAATTAAGGAGTAACAAATGCATAAGCAGTAATGGTAATGCGTCGGTGTACACGGCTGAAACTATCGCTCTTAATTCTGCTATGGATATCGCCATGAAACACACAGACTCTAACATCATTATATTCACAGACTCATTGAGCGCTCTAAAAGCCCTTAAAAGCACAAAAGTCAACAGCCACACAAACCCATACATTCTACGAGTCAAGAACAAATACAACACTTTTCCAGAACAAAATCCTAACATTAGAATTGAGTTCTTATGGATTCTCGCTCACCTGGGAATAGAAGGAAACGAATTAGCCGATATAATAGCAAAAAGAGGTCAAATTAAATATAATGCGAATCACCAGTTAATTCCTTTATTTTAATTTGTACTACACAAACTGTATAGCTGTATAAGTTTCTTATGAAACTTGGGTAAGCTAAAATAAAAAAAAAAATAAAAATGTTTTTGCAAGATTAATCACCTGATAAATCAGGTGAGAAATCACCTGATATTTTTTAGCAGGATCGACAATAATTTGATAGTTCAAGATGAAGTCAAATTAAAAAATAGGCATTGTTAAGAACTAAAATCTAATATTATAGCAGTCAATGTAATAAAAGTTATGTTAATATTAATCATTTATAATAATTAATCATTTTAAAAAATTTGGACAGCAAGCAATTCTGCGAAGGATGTTACCTACATTAGGGCTTACATAGTAAGTACTTATATAGTTTCAAATTGAATAATTTATTCAATTTGAATAAATAATTTTTCAATAAATAATTTACTGATTATAAAGAGTTGTTTTATTAATAAAAAAGAACACTTGAATATTTACTTTTTTCCTTGCTTTAACTTTCTATAAAATGTATCTGTCAAATGGGAAATGATGAGATAATTTTGGAACACACACTTAAAAGAAATGATAGACATGTAATGAAAGCAAATTTCAAGTCTGCACATAAAATGTACAATTTAATTAAAATACATAAATTCAACAGCATAATTACGGCAAAATGCATTAAATTTCATGTCTTTTACAACATTATTATTGCAATACCCTTAACCATTTTACTTTACCGCATAAGGGTATTGTACAATAAGATAGGCGAAATAACATCCCTCATGAATTTTGAATTTCGTTGCATGAATAGTCGAATAATGACTTTTAAGATCATCAACCCCCCTCTCCTCCCCCACCACAAAAAAATGTTTTTTCATTAATTTTGTTTTTTTTTGACACCTTGATTACTACTACACAGTCCAGACGAATGTTGACATATTTTTTGCGTGAATACACATAAAAAAAATGCTCCCCTTCAATTTTTGACCTAACGACCTAACCGAAAAAGCTTCAAAAATCTTAAAATCGTACTCAAAACACTCCATTTAAAGGTGTAAAAAAGATATTCAGTAAAAAGTTTATAAATAATGGTCTTAAAGAGCTATAATTTTTTCAGATTGTTCAGAGTGTTGCACCATATCTAAGAGGCGAAAAAAACAGTTTTTTAACGGTTTTTGAGTGTTTTTTGCCACTAACGCCTTACCTAAGCCAATGACGATAAATCTAATAATGTTTTTAAATTTCACAGTAAAAAATACGTCAAAAATATGTACTGTATTTGTTAAAAATATTTTTATATTATTCACTAGAAATTGAAAACAAAAAAGTAGTCTGCTTTCATCATTTATGTAAACACCATTGGCCGTAACACGAGAAAAATGGTGTCCCCCACTAAATACTAGTATAATGGTTAAATTTTATTATAAAAACAAAATAATTAAATCATGTAATCCCTTAATAATATGAGATCTACTAAAAAAGATAAGTTATATTCAAGATTTTCAGTCTCATATTATTAAAAAATCACGTGATAAAATTATTTTGTTCTTGTTATAAAATTTATCTATTATGCTAGTATCTAGCGGGGCTGCCATTTTTTTAGTGTTACAGCCAATAATATTTATATAAATAATGAAAAACACTATTAGACAAGGAAAAATAGTTCGAACTGCTCTTAAGCATGTCGGACGTACTATCTTTTTTCTATGGTGAATTTTTTCATGGTCGATTCGATAGAGAAGCACTAATATATATATAAAAATTCTGTATTCGCACTGAGAGAAATCGGCTCTTGAAGCAAGTGGAATCCACTTGCCGCTAACACAAATTCTTCTCATTTGACGCCATAATAGCGATCTGCTTAAATCAAACATAAAATCTGTTTGCTACAATCTACTAGCCGCAAGTGGATATATATTTGATTCAAATACATTTATCCACTAATCGCAAGTAGATATAAAAAAAAAAAGGAAAATCCACCTGCAGCTAGTGGATATCAGTTTGATGTAAACATACATCCACTAAATGCAAATGGATTTCATGTTGAATCAAACAGATACTCTGCGTGAAGGAAAAAGCACCCATTTTCTGAAATAATAGATTTCTACTTCCATGAAGTGGATTTCATGTTGATTCAAACAGATCGCACTCAAATCGAATGTTCTTCTTGCTTCAAGAGCGTAGAAGTGTAGAATAATAATAATAAAACAAATGTTTTTTGAAACGGCGTGCATAAAATTGCATTCATAAAACGCAGCCAAATTCTTGATCTGCAATTTTACGCACTCTGTGTTAAAAAATATTTTTTGATACAAGTTCGTTAAATTATAAATACTCACGTGATTGCAATGACACTCGGGCCGGCTTCGATGATCCTTCTGCATATGAATATTTATAATTTAACACACTAGTCTCAAAAAGTATCTATTGTTATATTACTTTAGTAAATAACGAAAATCTCAATTAGACAAGGATAGCGAATCCGGCCTGCTCTTAAGCTGCATACCCATTTTTTCTTTAATCACTATAAATAAATCTAGCCAATTAAACGGCTTCTTATAGAGATAAAAAATATTTTTAACCATGTAAGTTATAACTTTTATTTCATTAATTTCTATGATAAGACTTGAAGATTTACAGTTACAAATGTCAAAAAATGATTATTTAAATTTGAGATAAGGAAAACAGTTTTTGGGTGCTGTTAAATAAAACTCAAATCTCCTTATATTAGGTTATGAGAATTATTAATCCATACCAAAAGTCAAACTTTCATGAATCTTCTTAGTGATTTCTTTAATAGATAGGACTTTATCAGCTTCAGATGTTTTTTGTGATTCTTTAGGCAATGAAAAATTATGTGGCGTTACCGTCAAAATTACTGTAAGAATTATAAAAGAGTCTGATAATTTTTACCGCAATGTCTTATGATTTTTAATAGACCTGTAGTTTGTTCCTCGATTGTAGTAATTGTCATTATAATTTTTATGGAAAAATTCTCACCAGAGTGTTGTTAATAAAAGCACATACGTACCCATAGAATGCTGCTATTCGACAAAGCCCTAACCAAAACACAAAAGCATCAAAGGGCACTTTTTAACTTTTTTTAAAAATTTTTATACAAAGTTTAGTTTTTATGCAAATTGAAACTTCAGAAATCGAAAATAATGAAGAAAAATAAATGTTCAAAAGCATCTTAGTCTCCTATGCAGGATTTGTATATAAAGTATAAATAAAATTCTTATTTATTATAAATATGAAAATTAATTCTTTAAAAATTAATATATTTATTCTTTTGTAATTGTAACAAGCTAAGCAAAACTGAATTACATTCCACAATTCGCAATTAGCATTGAATTATAAAGACTTACTCTGAAAGGGACTTAATTTAAATAAATAATATTTTTTTTTCGTAATTACATTGATTCCGACTACTTCAGAAAATATTATATCTAATTTCACTACAATGATACTGTCAAGAGATATCGATATTTTAAACCTTGAATCAAAACTATAAAAAAATTTTTAAGGCCGTCTAAGATCTACCCAGAAATTAAAGCTGTTTTTATGAAATAAATCTGAGACAAACTCACGGATTTAATACCTGTTATTAAAAACTTCATACCAGTTTATTAAAAACTTCAAATTGCTATATCTCCGTCAATTTTTTACCTATACAGGATTACAAAAAACGAAATTATAGTTTGCAAGATATAGTTTCATATGGTCTGAATAGGATAAGGTACACTTGTGCTAAATTTGAATCAATGATAAAAATGACTATATTTTCGATATTTTGTATTATATTGTACGTAAAAGTTCCAAAAAAATTATTTAAAAATTATAACCATCTTAAGGGCATGACGGAGCTCGCTACCTTCTAAAATAATTCATTAATATGTTCATTCCAAGTTCACGAGTAAACGGTACATTAGATCGAGTTCTTTTATTACAGTAAGAAAATTTGTAATATTAAACTTTGTAATACTAAATTTGTAATATTAAACTTAAGTGCAAACAACTTACAGAATTTACCAAAACACTGTACATAAAAAGTTATAGACAATTTTTCGGTACATAGTATTATTAGGTTAGGTTTATCGAGCTTGATTTCTAATTTTTATTCCAAGCTTATGAAAAAATAACAAGTCTAAACGAGTTTTATTTCAACAAAAATTATTGTATTAATATAGCTTTAGTGCGGTCAAATCATTGCAATTATTTAAATTACAAATTTAAAAAGATCAAAAAAATAATATAAGCAAAAATTGTGTCCAGCAGCTCTGACATCCCGTTAACTTATTATAAAATATTTAAACAAAGTTATTTTTTAAGGTAAATGCGTCTAAAAATATGTATACCATTTATGATCAGTTAATAAGTCGTGTTTTAAGGTTGTTTGACAAAAAAAATCGTAATTTGCATTTCGGCACGGGTTATTCGCTTAATTTAGGGGCTTTAACGGCTTAAATCTTAGTTTTTTATGATAATTAAACGATCTCAGGGGCGTCCGGTTTGAAATTTTAAATTTGGGAAATAAGTGCCACCCTAATATATATTCGTTATATATGTCCTTTGGCCGTATCTAGGTGAAATATGAATCGAGAACAATGTTTGTCGCTTAAGCTGAAAGCGCCGAGGGCGTGCGAAGCGCACCTGAAGTAGATTTCTGCTCAAGCGGCAAACATTGTTTGAGATTTAGATTCCACATGAATAAACGGCCAAAGGACATAGATGATTTTATGTCTGAAGTAGGCCGTATGAGGAACTGTAACTTATTAGTTGAAAATATTAATTTTTTTTTAAATACTTTTAAAATTAAGAGGAGGTCACGTATCTTTGTCCTTTTCTAACCAAAGAATTAATTTTTAGTAAAAACTAATAACTTCAGCAAAAAATTAAGAGGAAGCCGCATCTCGTATCAGAAAAATAAAAAAACATTTTAAAAACACGCTTTTATAATGGAGAAAATACGCTAAAAAGTATTAAATGAATTAATTTACTTCCTTGATATTATTTTTATACAGTTCATTGCAATAATTGAGAGAAAATTTTACAATAAAAATTTTCTCTTAAGAGGCGGTCGGAACCAAATCGGTGACTTAGTTCAATGCTTACAATAAATGCTTATAATGATTTATTTATTCATTTCCACGGCAAAAATATAGTAATTTCCTCTAATAATGTATATAAAAAATAATTTGAAACAGTTTTAGTGACAAAAAAGTATAAAATATTGTCATAAAGCAAAAAATGCCATCTTACAGTCAATGCGGCTGTTATTTGCATGCAATAGATTTCAATTTAGCATTTTTCGCTTCATGACAATATTTTATATTTTTTTGTTTCTGTAACCGTTTCAAATTATTCATTATGATTATGGTTAGAGGAAATGACTATATTTTTGCCGTGCAAATGAATAAATAAATCATTATAAGCATTTATAGTAAGTAATGAACTAAGCTGGAGATCATCAGCAAAAAGAATATGCTTAGACTTATTCAGACTCAAAGAAAGATCATTGATGTATATTGAGAACAGCAATGGACCAAGAACACTACCCTGTGGCACACCAGCCAAACACGTGACCCAATCCCCAATTTGGTTCTCTAGATCAAGAACAGAGTAGTATCTGTTCCTTATATAAGATGCAAACCAGCGTATAACCGCATCTAAGGAATTAAGAGAACGGATTTTATGAAGAAGACGCAAATGAGGTACTGTGTCGAACGCTTTTGAAAAGTCAAACAAGAGTAGTACAGTTATCATTCTCTTGTCGATCACGAGAAGGACATCTTCCAAAAGCTTTAAGTGTGCTGTCTGTGTGCTATTTGACCATCGAAAACCTGTACAGAGAGAATCAAGCGAACCATTTCTCTGTATATGAGCATACATTTGTAAATGAACAACCCTTTCGAGAACCTTTGAAATTTCACAAAGCTTAACAATAGGTCGCGTCTGGGAGGGAGAGTCAATTTTATTAGACTTTGCCAACGGCAGAAAAAATACTCTTTTCCAAGCATCAGGAAATATACCAGAAGAGAAAGACAGGTTCACAATTGAGTTTAGGTGTGGAGATAAAGATTTCTGAGAGACTCAACATATCAGTCGCAAGATCGTCAGGGCCTACTGCTTTAGATGAAGCAAGACGTAAAAAAGAGTCAATCACAGAGCGGTCAACCTCTGCGAACTTAAACACAGGTAAGTCGTTGCGTATTGGTACAGCAAGAACTTCATCAATCTCGCTGTTTGAGAGAGCCGTTGATGATGACGAGACCAACGTATAATGAGTCAGAAGTGTTTTAGATAAGAAATACTGTAGTGGTGAGGGAAGAATCTTACTAGAGAGCCAAATTTTGCGTAGTGTCATCCATCGATTTGAAGAGTTCAACGATATAGACAATCGATTGGATATGTATTCGTTTTTAGCCGTGTTAAGGACATTTGAGAACTTACCACGAAGTCTTTGATAGTGAGCTATAGATAATATAGAACCAGAGCGAACAGCTGAACGATATGCTCTATCACGATCCCTCATTTTTGCACGAATATCAGAAGTTATCCAGGGTTTTTTCTTAATCATTAGATTACGAGATTTAAGAGGTGCACATTTATCGAACGACGAAACAAGGACAGAAGACAAACATTTGCCAGACCATTAATGAGTTCATTTTTTGAACTAGAAGTCGCATGGCTCACTTGCGATTTTAGTAAGATATTATGTAAAACATTTTCATTTAAGCTAACACGATTTAGATTATAAAAGTTTCTATAGAAGATTTTTCTCGTTGTATTTGGTGGCTTATATGCTCTAAATGTAATTGAAATGAGATCATGACCTGCAATAAAAGGTGCTGATGTTTTGCTATATGATAACAGAGAACTGTCATCATTGATGATGAATAAATCAATCCATGTATAGGAAGAATAATCAGAAGTTAAAGTGTGATGAGTAGGTTCAGATGGAAGCACATAAAGAGCCAACGAATCAATAGCTGAGCGAAAAGTGTCAGCAGAGTAATTATTAGTTAACAAGTTTATATTAAAATCACCAGTTATGACAACATTTTTATAAGAAGGTAAATATGTAGAAAATAAATTAAGAAATTCCTCGGGAAAAATCGCCTTTGGACGTAAGTAAACCACTGAAAATAAAAGTTTTGCCATGCCAAAAGATATCTCAGCTATAATATATTCTGCAGTGTTATTAAAGACAGGGTCTGAATATGCCAAGATATTGACCTTAAGAAAATCACGAGCATAAAACTCTACTCCACCACCTGATTTGCCCATTCTATCTAACCTAAAGAAGTTGTAGTGATCTATAGAGATCACGGAGCTCTCATCGAGCTCCGTTAAGAATGTTTCTGTAACTTCAAAAATATCAGTTTTATTCGATGTAATGTGGTTTTCAATAGCTGAGAAATGAGTCTTGATTCTATTGACATTGGCATGTGAAATAACAAAGTTATGTGGAAAATCAAAATTATAATGAGTTGAGGAATTGTGACTATTATCAGAAATGCAGTGTGGAGATAAAATGGAAGAATTTGAATTTAATTCAGAACATGCGCTGTTAGAACAGCGGTTTACCAATGCACTTAAAGAGGTGAGTGAGCTAACCGCAAGAGAGCCATGGAGTCCTCGTTTTTTAGTTTCAACTGGCTTAAGAGAGGCCAATTGTGACTCATCAGTAATGGGAATTAACTCACCTTTCTTATATGGACGCATGCAGACCGTTAAGTTGCGTACTCTCAGGCGTTGATAATTGAGTTTTTCATAAACAGCTAAAGCCTTTTTAAGCAGTGTATATACTGGTTTAGGTAATATTAGACAAGCGAATATATTCCCATTTCCACCCACAACAAACAATTTTAAAGAAGAAAATCCTTGCGGTTTAGGTGACGCCTCTATAATGCAGTCACGAATTGCATCTGATGTAAAGCGACCAACAAAAGATCTAAATTTATGTGTTTGAGAACATTCAGGTATTTCGGAATCTACCGTGGTAACAGGCAGCCCCTCGCGAGGATAAACAAGAAATTTAGTTCCAAAATCGAGCGCTATAGCCCTAAAAATGATCTCGATTATCTCTTTGTTGTCTAACGAGATACTAGTCGGTATATCCGGAAAAAGAATCTCATACGAGTCAAGCAATAATGAGACTCCAGATGATGTACATGAGGCGATATGGTTGTCTAGGCGATCGGAAAGAGCGTCATAACGCTTCTCCAGATCCGAAAAAGAAAGTTTAACCTCTCCCAATTCAGTCCTAAGAGCACTAACTTCAGCCACAAGATTATTGTTGGTTTCTAACAGTTTACTTGTCGTTTGTAACAACTGATTAGTCATCTCTATTTCTTATCGAATTTACAGTTGCAATCAGCTGTAAAAGCCAAAAAAAATTCAGGTGGTGACATATCGACCAATCGATTAAGAGAAATGAGATTAGTCTTAGAAGTTAGAGGAGCCAATCGAGAGGGACTGGAGGTAGCAATCTGACTCGAGTTAACGCCCAGTACACTACTATTCACAGAGGAGGAGGAGGAGCCTGACTCTGAACGACAACGTCTTCTTGGTGACAGCTCAAGGGAGTGAAGTGGAGAAGCCTCGCCTCTCTTTTGAGAGCCCTGATTGGGTAACGGAGAGTCAAAAAGCTGCGATGAGGCTGAAACAATGTCCTCAGTGGCTATTGCACGCAAGCACTCTTCCGCTGATTTTCTCTTTCGAATCTTTTCTTTTACACAGCAAACAATAATACCCTCGCTAAGTAACCAAGAGTTATCACAACACTTAGTGTGATATAGAGAAGTGCAGTTTTTACAAAGATTTGCTGTATCTATACGTAGAATAGACTGTTTACAAAGAGAGCAAAATACCATGATATTAAATGAGCGCACTAAGAGACATAATACATTAAACACTCACCTCAAAGTAAATACTTACTGTACTGTTAAGAAATAGACAACTGGTGGCACAAGATTAAAACACTGGATCAATAGTTCAGTTGGTGATGTAGAGATCTACTATATCGATGGAGGATAATCCGTTGCAGCTTAGTAGTGTTTACCACAATAGTCACCAGGAGAAAAAAAGAACAGGCAGCGACTATAACCTCAAAAACCACGCCTCAACTTAATCTCAAAATTGGCACCAGTACAGAGAAAAATGGATGGATTCAATAATGCAGAGCTGTATAAACCATTGATTAATATACCAGTCAAAGCTCTGCAGTTTTCGCTTGCAGAAAACCTGCAACAAGACGCCCCTGGGCAAGAAATGCAGTATACAAAGACAACTTTATGAAGAGCAACAAAAACACGATGCTTGTCTACTTACTGAGACAGAGACGGAGATGGAGAGACGAGAAGATGGAGACAAAAAGACGGAGATGGAGAGGCAAATGTTGTGTATGTGTATATGTGTATGTGTATTTGTATGTGTGTATGTGTTTATGCACGTGAGTGTATGTATATGTGGGTATGTGTTTATGTGCATGAGTGTAAGTGTTTATATGTACTTGTTTATGTGACATGTATATATGAAAATGTACATGGGAATATGTATATGTATATATATATGTATATATGTATATATATATATATATATACACATATATATACATATATATGTGTGTATATGTATGTGCGTAAGTGTGTGTGTGTGTGTGTGTGCGTGTATGTGTGTGTGTGTGTAAATGTGCGAATGCGAATGTGCGTATATGTATGTGTATGTATGTATATGTGTTGGTGCATGCGTGTGTATATATATATATATAGCCTACCGTATATACCATAATTGTCACATATATATATATATATATGTGACAATTATGCAAAAGATATTCTTGGAAGAAAGATCTCAGGGAGTATGTCGAAGAAAACATGATAACGGTAGGCTAACCTGAATATGATGATAAAAATATCAATAATATGAATATTTGCTGCTATTTATCTTTTTTTATAAATAAGCACTCATATTTTAAATATGTTATATTGTAATAATATGTGTATATGAATTAAATACATACTATTTAAGAGTTTGAATTTGAAAATTCAAAACTCAAAGTAAAAGGGTCACGTCGCACCTAGGCTTCATAAACTTGCCTTTTGGGGCACTACCATGCCCCTTGATCTCTTATACAAGATTAAATTTTAGTAAATAATAAGAGATAGAATTTTCCTTAATATTCTTAAATATATTCTATAGAAATTACAAATAGCTTATATATTAAGGGGATGTAAAAGGGTATATGATTTATACATAGTTACCGACATTGCAGTTTTCTAAACTTTTAATCTTTATTTAAAAATTTTCCAAAATATCTCTATATCAGGCTCTTTATTAATAAAAATGGAAGGATGTAATTTAGAGATATATTCAAAACTTTTGGATAAAGAATCAAAAGTTTTGAAAACTGTAATTTCGGTATTTCACATTCCCTTAAATAAATAAAACATAAATAATGCTGAAAGATTAAATTTTAAAGAACATTTTCAAATTTATTAAAATGTTGTATGTAATTACTATAGAATAAATTGAAGAAAATTCTGTCTTAATATTTACTAGAATTCAATATTGTTTAAGAGATAAAATTTTCCATGTTCTTAAATTTACTAAAATTCAATATTGGACTACGGACACTAAGTAATAGAATTTTTCTTTAATGTATTTAAATTTATTCTATAGAAATTACATATAACACTTAAATAAATTTAACAATTTTTCTTTTAAATTTAATCGTTATTGTAGAATTATTTTATGTAACGTAAGCAATTCTATAAAAAAGATTGTATTTTAAAAAACATTCTTGAATTTATTGAAAGAAATAGTAAACATATTTCACTACACTTTTTTCATCACATTTTTCACAATACTATTTTTAACTGCACTTTTCATTAATCACATTGCGTTCAAAAACCAGTCTGCATAGAGTATCCTATGTGTCGTAATATACTCTTGCGATTGGTCATGGGCAACCTTCTCAAACACCTTCTAAAGCAGGGTTGCGAAAAAAGTAATTAAAAATTATTTGAATCACGAATCATTTTTGAATTTGTAATTAAAGTTTTATTTAATTAACAATTCCTTTTAAATTAATAATTGAAAATATTTTAATTAACAAATCAAAATCTAATCGTGAATTGAAGAGGCTTTAATTAAAAAATCAAAAGGAATTCTCAATTAAATAAATTTCAATTAAGAAATCAAAATCTAATCGTGAATTGAAAAGGCTTTAATTAAAAAATC